>OW026367.1:24391186-24528913 GCA_932273885.2 Leucozona laternaria
TGACTTTAAATTGTATATTTAACAGAGCTTTTGTCAATTCAATGATATGCATGATATTATTTTTTTAGCACTTGAATAAGCCAAAGTTGAAACTTAATTTGAATATTTAGGTAGATACTTGTTGATTTATACGATGGAATACGGCTTCAAAAACTTCGGCTTCTTGTTTTTACTCAAACTAGACGTCTTCTCCAGCGGTGGCCTTTTGGTATTTGAACAAAAAATCGTTCATGTTGCTTTCAGATTAAATGAACTCCATCTCATCAATGCATTTCGGGTGTTAAAATAGAGAAGTTTTTGATAAAATCTATTACAGGTGGTACGTAGTCAGTGGTCACATCAAGTCCGGTGCTTCCAAGAGCCCATTTCTTTAAGTCGAAGTACACTTTTGGCTGTTGTGCATCTTATGTACTCGTCCAGGACTGGATGATTGAGAATAATTTGCAGCCCTGCTTGTGGTGTAGATCTCTGTGCCCCCGTTGTTTCTATACAAGCTAGTCTATGTACCTTGTTCAAGTTTTTGAGATATCTATCCTTTTCTGCAGCCTTCTATACCACACGATCGAACCGTATAGGCAAGTATGGGTCGAACAATCATGGTGTACAACCTGTAGGTACATCCACTGGATGACTTGCGGTCGCATGCCCTATCGTGTACCGAAGGTCTTTTTGCATGTGTAGAAGGCACAAAGTGCTTTTTTCATTCTTTCCTCTGTGTTCCGTTTCCAGTTTAGCTTGGAATCAAGGATTACTCCAAGATATTTAGCTTCTTTGGAAAGTTTGAGGGGAATTTCATTAAGCTTGAGAGGAGTAAAGTCCTCTAATATCCTCTTCTTTGTAAACAGAACTAGTTCAGTTTTTTGCAGGGTTGACCCCGAGACCGTTTTGTGCTGGCCAAGGAGATAGTTCTTAAAGTGCAGATTCCATAATATGTTTGATTATGGTAAGATACTTACCCGATATCAAAATTACTATGTTGTCTGCATTTAGGGTAAATCACGTTGCCAAAAATAGCATATCTAAGGCAAAACTTACATGTTTGAATAAAGCAAATCAATAAAAAACAAATAAATTAACTACTTACATTAAATCTTTATATATTTCTAATTTAGATATTGTTGCCTTTTTCAGTTCTTGAATAATCACATCAACATTTTATGAAATCATTAATTTTTCCCCATTATAGTCGTCAAAAACATGATGAATAATGTTTGCTTAAATATATCCATTTCACAAATCAATAAAAAGTGCCCACCATTACTCGTATATATGCGTTTTTACCAGTGACGGATTTATACAATAGGCAGAGACTAGGCATTTGTTGCTCGCAGTAATGCAATTTAATAATGATTTTTAAACATTTTCTAATATTCAGCTCGAAAAGAGTACATAATTGTACTAGATTATCTGATTAATAACTTCAAGAATTTTCTCAAAGAGTATGAATAGATATGTTTGTACGTACGTAAACATATTTTATAATATTATTCGCACATATTGCGATTATCTGCCACATAATTCTCGAGTCAGTGCAACGCGGACTCGATCCAATGACAGCCGCATCGGCGTGAACAGATCTAAAATCCATTATTTTTATTCTTCCACAGTTCAACGGACACAGAATCTTTTCAGAATATTCATTCAGAATTTTTGTGCGCGCTCAACTGTGGCAGACATTTTTATTAATTCATTCATTTTCGAATTCGAATTCGAAAATTAAAAAGTTCGTTTTCTTAAAATTATTAAAATTCTATCCTAAAACCACTTTTTAAGTAGTAGAATGTAGTTAAAATATTGCTTTAATATCTACACTAACTGTTAATTATTTTTTCAAAAAAAATTAAGTGCAGTTGGACAAACCTCCCTCCTTGAACGAATCATAGAACCACCACTGTGGGGGAAACGCTTAGAGTATATATAATGTGGAGTGCTCGTTTCTATCCCTAATGCATTGTAGTGCCTGGATCCATGATAGGGGGCATTATTTCACTTACGGTAAGATAAACTCTTAGAGGATATCTTACCGCTGCTATCAATTGTAAGTCGTAATTTGCTTATTTTCTCTCTAAATTGTTATAATTTGAAGTAATTCTTGAAATTAATAAGTGTTTGTTTATTATTTTAAAGATTTCAATGTCTTCTTTTTTAAGTTTTTTTCTCCAATGTGGAGAAAACTCAGTGCCTTTAACTTTCCGAAACTTAAACAGCGACCCCTATGAAAGCTCCGTATTCGAATAAAAACAAGCACTCCATATTATATATCCTCTAAGGGGAAACGTCAAAATACCCTTGGTTTGAAGCTAATAATGAAGTTTCAACAGCCCAAATGTTTCTGAATAAAATCTGCCTTAAAACCAAAGTAATTCTTAATCCAGCACTATTTTTTACCAATGACATCATCATTGTACGTATATACCTACTGCAAATGTGTTTACAGCCCATTGTTATTTTTCTCATTGCTAAAGCCTAGTACGCTGCTGATGCGAAACGAAAAATCCCATACAAAAATGACACAACGAAATCATAAACGAAAAATTTCGTCCTCCTTTTCGTTTTGCAGTACGCTGTTCGATGAGCGAAATCGATAATTGTAGCAGATTATTTGGAGAGGTCTCCGCTCTTTTTCGCACTCAATTAATTGCCCGGGACATTAATTGTGTGCGGAAAAGTGACATTTGAGGTTGGTTCGTGTTTGTATTTGTTGTTTCTTTCAATACAACATGGCTTTCTGTGATTTTTTTGCGCTTGTGTTTGTTTTTTTTTTTTGCTAATGGTGACGCTTTCAATTGTCATTTTTTCGCTGAGGTTTTCGTAAGCATTTCGCTGACGTGTTGGAGACCACCGAAAAATTTCGTTTCGCATCAGCAGCGTACTAGGCTTAAAAACAAAACAGAAACAGAAACAAAAAGGAAAACTTTAATGCGACTGTTACACTTCTCTATCTATACCTACCTTCTATTACGACTTGTGTGTAAGTATACAGCTATAGTTTGTTTTTGAATTGCTTTCTACGTTCAACTCGTATTTTTAGTTATGTCAACGTGATCTCTGATGAGACATAACCTACCTGATGTGAGGCTGCTCCAGATGGGTAATGGGAATGGCTAGTTATCTGTCTGTCGAAGCCTGAGTTTACTTTCACTGCGCGGCAAATACCAACAAAAATCATCATGTAATCGTGCGCGGTGACTGCGGCGCGATAGTAAGATGCATTAAACCGTGACAGCAGCAGCGCGTCAGTGATGATGATTGAGTAACTTTATTGAAGCGCATTAAACTTTAAAAAGTAAGTAGGTATAGTCGAAGGAAAATCATGGTAACAATTACATAACGAACCCCATTCCCGTGTATGGATCACTAAAATAAATAGCTTGCTCTTTATATGCTTTAAGCCTTTATAGCTAAAGCATAACGAATCTTCGTTTGTTTTCTTCGATTCAGCCATTTGGAACCAACAACACAGTTATACCATCATCATATCTACAGTTGAGAAAAGCATATAAGCGAAAATCCAAATCGATGAAAACCATCATGAAGCCTCTGCCTGGTTTTTTTTTTTTCTCCATTTCCAATCCGAACTACTCGCTTGCGCGCAAAAGCAATAAGCATCGACTAATTGTTGGTAAATGATTCGTTTGTTTTAGCTAGAGGCTCGGTTGTTTGGATTTTTGTTATTGCTGCCCCTGTCTGCTATTCGGTGTGTGTGTTCGTTCAGCTTTCACCGCATATATTGTGATGAGCTCTATGTCTGCCTGTGCCTGCCAGGCACTTGGTGCGCTTGGATGCGTGCGCGTATAAGTTTTTCTTAATGGAGTGCCATGTCAAGGAAATCATTTGTTGCGAATTAACGCAATGGAACGCAGCAAGGTGTTAATAAAATTTTAATGTTCGATCATTGACTTAAAACCTTGTGCAGCGCAGGACAGAAAGATTGAAGAGAGAAATTTCACATGAATCGTTTAGGATCCCCTTGCGCCTAGATGAGTGGTTACCTACATATATAAGAACTTAATGCATTCGTCCAACGTAAAGGGTACGTGTTTCTAATTTTAATAATTGTTTAGGAGAATGATTGAGGGGGGGGGGGGGATTAAAATTGCCATGTGCATAATAAACTAACACAAATAAAATACTATTTGAGCTAAAGAACTTCTTAGAGATGCAAATGCCATGTCAACTGTCGATCATATACAATACATAATTTTGTTATTTCTATTTGAACTCTTTTTACAAAATTTTCTATTCAACTCTTTTTTCAATATTGTAATTTGACAACACCAAGAGATTCTTTTGTTTGCTATATACGTAAAACTCAAAAGGTTGAAGGAATCATTGCTGATCTCTATAGTATATAAAGAAAATGAAGGAAATAGGAGGATTTTAGAGATACAATTCCCCCTCAATCAACCCAGCTCTTTTTCAATTGACGGATTTTCTTTTGTCGATTTTTTAAGAGATCTCAGTCTTTTGAAAAAGAATTTAAGGGTTAATTCATTGAATTGAATGGTTATATAGGCCCAATCACACTGCACTCTACAATCAAGTGAATTTCTCTTGAGTAGGTTAGGTAGTAAAACTTCCATTGAATAATATACCTACACTGTCTCATTTGGGTATCAATAGCTGTGTAACTATATGTTAAAGAGAAAGAGTGAAAAGTAATGAATAAAATATTGAAGCATGACTTTCCTAACCAATTGAGACATTACATTGAGTATCCTTTCACATCACTTTCCCGATTATGGAACCCTCTATACATGTCAGATGTCCCAGGCACATTCATATTTGGCTCTTTAAAAGTAAATATCTGGAAATAGGTGCTATAGATATAAATATATTCCTAAGGAAAATTCAATTGAACGAAGATTCTTTGTCACACTTACATATCATTTTAGTTATAAATAACCTGAGACATTCTTGCAACATCCGGATCAGTTGAAACGGCAACCACAAATATGTATTACAAAATCAAAAAGAAATGGGTTAATTTTCAAAAATGTTGATGATTTTTTTTCACACAAAACGCGGCTTCAACTAAAGACCCGATTTGTTTAAAAGGAAACGAAACATTCAGCTCATTTTTCAAGATCATCTACCTCTATATTGTTTGAATATCACTTTTTACAAAACTATCAAACGCGAATAAAGATTTATTTTGAGGAAAAATGAAACAACAATCCACAAAATCAAACGATTTAATAAATACAAAAAGAAACGCAACTATGAAAAAAAACGACGAGAAACGTTTGAGAATTTAATTGACAGGTGGCGTGGGTGTGTTCAACAATTTAAAACAAGACAGCGAATAAATCGCTGTCACTGTCACCCAGTAGCTCAGTTTTGGGGTGAGTTCAGTTCACATTGGGAAAATGTATTAATGTGGTTTTCGTTTCAACCAATTCAGATTTGGGTGTCAGATCTTAAATCTTACTGGCAAAACGAACACAAAACGTGATTTTATTTTGTTTTATGATTGTATGAGTGCCTTTTTTTAAAACAACACTGGTAAAAGTCACTTTTCTTTGATGTGTGTGCAAGTGCGTATGAAAATCTGTGTAAATCTTGCTAAAAATCGAGATCTGAAAAATCGACTTAAAGAATTCGATTCGAAGGATGTAATTTTAAATAAAATGTGTTATTCAAAGGATATAAAGAAGGAACACAACTTTAAGAAAGTTCCGAAAAAAAACAACGGAATCGTCAGTCCCGCTTAGACAAAAAATGAAAAAGTAGACCTAACCGGAAAATTCTGCAAATTTCCAGGCCAACAAATATTTGGACAGAACAAAAAACAATTAAAAAAAAATTAGCATTTCTCCTTAATTCTTATATTTTTTTTAATCAACAGTGTAATACTGTTAGGTCCAGTTTTTCAGTGCGAGATTAAAGTTAAGCCCGAGTTAACTCATCAAATTTGTTGAGTTAACTCGGTATTTTGATGTTATATCCAAAGAGTTTGTTTAGTCGTTCTGCGTGATTTCTTCACCGAAAAACTCCATCCTCAGTTCACTGGGGGTTAATTTACTTCTAGAGTTAGCTAACTCTGGTTTAACTCACCACTGAAAAACTGGGCCTTAGAGTTTTTAAAATAATTTGTCGTTTACTTTTTTTCCGTGAATTAGCAAAAAATATGCTCCGAAAACGACGAAGCTTACTCGTCTATGCCATCACAGCCATATAGCCATCTCTTTCAAATATTTTTCTGTTGTGGTATATGGTCACGGACTAATTGCAACCCTCTCCCTCTTTGGGTTGGGAAACCCAGCGTTGTTCAACCCAATCAAACGCATGTGAACCCTTTCTAAAATTTCGGTAATAAATAAGTGCTCGCCAACAGCGGCTCAATAGACGAGTTCAGGAGCCGAATTACCGCATCAGTTATTGAGTAATACATGACTGAATTATGTGAGTTTGGCATTACCGCTCACTTTATGGAGTCATCGTCCCCATAGGTTTTACTCGTTCATTCCATCACTAATGTCACTCACTCGATCAGTCACTGATGCGGTAATTTGGCCCCAGTTCTTCTCCGTAAATTGTTGAGAAAAACATTTTGTTGTGTGGGATGACTGTCGTCTTTCAATTTCAACTATTAATTACCTACATTAAGGGACAGAACACAGGATCCGATGACATTTTGTGGGCCGCCCGTCACACAACCTTATTACGAAGAAATGTTTGGTTGCTCATCCAAAATACTGTAAGAAAAGAACTCTGGCTGATAGATACCAGGTTTCCGATTCTCATATTCCCTATTGTACTTTAATGGACTTTTTTCACATCATCTCCTCATCATCTATTGCTCTTCCGAAGAAAAGTATAATAATATTATCTGTGTAGAATTATTAAAGGTGTTTTCTTTAGACGTGTGGTTTTCAAGAAGAAATCAAACGCATATAATTTAATGTTATGGCCAAGAATTTAGCTTTATTATAAATGTAAGGGTCGCCATTATGTTTTAAAAATGATTTCAAGTAAATGGTGCGATGCGTCGGCGTCGCGTGAGCCGAATTTGGTAATAAATTTGCACGATGTGCAAACGTTGTCGGGGAGTAAGTCTATTAATTATGAAATGGCAAACCAAACTGAGCATAAATCAAGTGACAGCTGTCAAAAAGACCAACTCCGAAAAAATTATTGGCAGATTGAAAACCACACGTTTAAAAAAAAACACCCTTTATAAGCTTCAACAGATTTTGTTTCCTTATTTTATTTGTGAATGTACCATCAAAAGCCTAAAGGTATTTCTATGATTCATTCAGAATTCAGGGTGATTCATCATGGATTGTTTTTTTTATTATCACCCTTTTACCATTATTTACCTTTTTTGTCTAAAATCAAAAGTTCAAAAACTGAAATTAAGTATATTTTCCAATCTGTTAAGCTCGTCTTTGTAAAGGAACTTTTAGTGATAATTTCCCTGATACGTACAACGACTCAGAATAAAACGAGTTTTAAAGCAAACTCTATCATATAACCTCAAAAGCACATAAATCTGGTATACCTAACTATTTGAAGTCTTAGCACTAAATTTTAGTTGCGCTTTTTGAATTATTGATTGAACACAGCTTTTAGCAGCTTTCAGTCCATCAGACAAAAATCAGTGTCCAATCCTATACCTAAACACTCTCTCCTATATGGATTTTATAGTCGAACTTTTTAGCACTTGTATACTAAGTCCCATATTGTTCACCACTTTTTCGATAGAGCAACAAATATTTATAAATTAATTCCACACCCCACTCGTCAGCCGGTATCGTCATGATTTGTTTTGTACTTTTTTTTTTGTACTCGCATCGTATCGGTCTCGAAGAAGAAAGACAACATCACATTTATGTACAACATATAGATTCTTCTATTTATTATTTGGATTTTTGTTTGTTGTATATACAGACAGCCGGCCGGTTGTGTGTTTCATGGAAAGAGTTCAAAATTAGTTTAGTAAAAAATCTTTGTTGCTGTTGTTTTTTTTTTTTCGTCGTCATTCTGTCATTTTTTATCAGCAAAATGCTGTCATGAATAAACCATTAGGGTAATTAAGGGAGACATTTATTCATGCGTGCTTGTGTGAGAGTTGTTTGAAGATATCACCATTGTATCCACTCTACTTATACTACAGAACGTACCTATGGATACAGATATCACAACCATAGTAGATTTGTTGAGGTCATAGACAACAAATTCGACGAAAAGTAAGTTTTATTTTGTTCTCCTTCTAATTCGAGACCAAGAGATAGGGTTGCCTTTGTATAGATATTGTATATGTATGCCAATGAAATACAATGCACAACTGGGTCGCACGAAATAGATCTTATAAATTAGGTCTGTTCGTTTACTTTCTGCACTGAATTTGTATAATGTCTGTCGAATTTTATATAGAGTGGTTAATGAAATTTCCTCAAAGAGTGTAAAATTTCCCAAAAGTAAAAGACCTCACATCCTCACTGACTCCTCCGATTTTTTTTGGCGTCTCTGTGCTTTGGCTCACTTCTACTTCATGATGAGACAGAGATGGCCAGGAAAGGCACGATTTTTAAACTTTTTTTAAAAATCAGTGGTTTTTTTGGCGTCTTCTTTTGTGACATCTGTTTTCTCTGTCTGTGATTTATCTTTGGCACTTAAATCTTACAGAATCCAATTTTTTTTCAATTGGAAACATATTTATTAAAGAAAATTTACATTTTGTAAGTGAAAAAATTGTAATAAATCTTTCAAACTGCACAGATTTTTGTTTCGTTTTAACGACTTATAAACGTCAAAGTAAATCCGAACACATAAGTTTGTGTCTGAACAAAACAAGTTGGATTCATGTCAAAAAAATCGGATGAGTCAGCAAAAATATCTGCCACTTTTAAAAAGTCAAAATCTGTTGAATCTTCCAATAAAATGACCCTGATGTCTCTACTTTTGGATAAATCCCTAGGTATACCATAATTGTCACTATTATAGTTTATATTTAATTAGCAACAAACAAACGAAATAACGTACTCATTGGGTCACCATTATCCGTCTCATCCGTTGACGTCAACGGACCCGTTACTGCAACGCATTTGACGTTTGCTATGGGTCGGGCCTTAAGGCGAAAGTTATAAATCAATGTGTTCATAAATAATCATTGCACAAGCTGTCGCTATCGATCAGTATAATGTGTGAGGTCTGGCGTACGAACGGTGACTGTCGTGACAGTCAGTTTTTTGCATTTTGTATGGATAATTAAGTTCTGTGAAACAAAAATCGTATGTTTTCCCTTCTAAAGATCTTACCGAAACTCTCGACAGAAATTGCGAAACTTTTTTTCTGGCTCCTTATATGATCCTTACATTTTATTCCGAATTCAATTTTATCTGAAACTCTAACTGGCCCTTAAAAATCTTATTATACGGCGAACACATTGACCGACAAAGAAACTGCTGTATACGAGTATAGGTAGGTAAACTGAGAAAGAGTTTGATTATTTCATCAATAGATATTTTTGCGTGCATTTCCTTGAATTGAAATTTAAACCGAATCGAAGGCACACAATTTCGCGGTTATTCTAAGAAAACGGAGAAAAATATTATGTTTAAAAAAAAAAACTGATTAAATTGAATGATAAATATAGTACAATCACGAAACAGAGAAAAAGACAGGGAGATACCTTGCCTGACCTCCATGAATCATTAATCTCAGAATTGCTTGGTCGTTCGCGTTGTTGATTGCTTAATTTGTTTACATCCAACGCAAGGCTGGTTATGGGACTGTAGATATAGTAATAGTAGTCGGGTATAACTAACATACATAATATAGACACTCACACGCATCACGCACATCATAAAAATATAAAATATCAGTGATGACATCGTTGTAATCAAATAAAAATAAAACAAATCATTAATGGTGCGATATGATGGGCGTATAAGGGTAAGCTTGTTTGTTAAATTGGTTTGTCCTTTTTTTTATCAGCTCTCACACCATTGATATTTTGTTTAAGATATTTCTGATTTATTTATTATACATTATGTACATACATATATTGTATATTTTGCTCATTATCACACTTTCATGTGATCTCGTTGTTGGGAAATTATGATTAATTTGTTTTACCTATTTTTTCTCATTATAGTGGTTTAGGTATTTTTTGTGGGAAATTATGACTTCATTTAAAAAATTCAAGCTCAAATATGAAATTATGACACAAATTTGATAAGGAAATTCTTCTTGCATTAGCTCAGTTATGTGCAGTACCTACACACTCAAGAAATGGTTCTTTAGCTTTGGAATTAGCATATATTTTTTTCTCTCTTCACAAAAATTCGGGTACCTTCCTATGTATCTACACGTTCAATTTTGCGATACTGCTCGAGTGAGGTTAAGGTTTTTTGGAAGATAACGTGTACAGATGCAGATAGGGAAATTTATTAAAGCATATTTTGAGCGTGAATACAAAGTGAACATTGAAAATTATTTACAGTTTTGCAGTTTGCAAAATTGGGCTCCTTAATTCAAAAAGTTAGCTCGAAAATATTTTAGTATGAACGGTTGCACCAATTTGCTTCAAATTTGGTACAGAACGTTTAAACGTATATATAATTCGACCGAAAAACAATTCCGAATTTTATTTAAGCCAAATCTGGAAATGGTAGTTCCATATACAAAATTGTTACAATTTTTTTTTTTTAATTTTTGCGAAAACAGCCAAAACGATTTTGACTAAACTTTTTACTAAATATAACCCCTTTCAAAAAACTGTGTAATGATGCATTACACCCTCTTCTTCACCGCCGCCGTTTATTAAATTGCATACAAAGCATTCCCGAATCACCGTTAATAACGACTCTAGAAAGAGCCAATCATAAGAATAAGAAAATATTAATAATACTTTTTGTTTGTGAAATTATAATTCACACTCGGTTCAAACCGAAATATATATAAGAGACCGTGGATGAACACCAGAAATCGAGCTCTGCCACAGTAGAAATCAGTACCAATCCCCTACTAACTAACTACTAACTAACTAACTACTTAAAACCTGGGCTTCCACTGTCGCTTCTGAAACCTAAGTCCTTCAAAATGGAGACTCACCGAGTACTTGGTGAGTCTCCATTTTGAAGGACTTAGGTTCCAGAAGCGACAGTGGAAGCCCAGGTTTTAAGTAGTTAGAGTGACGTCTGCTATCTCAGACTGTAATTTAGTGACGTCTGCTATCTCAGATAGTAATTTAGTGACGTCTGCTATCTCAGATTGTAATTTAGTGACGTCTGCTATCTCAGCTTGTAATTTAGTGACGTCTGCTATCTCAGATTGTAATTTAGGATATATTGCTAAACATTTGAATTGTATAAATCTAGGTTATAAGGTTTTATTTAAATGTAAATAACTATAAGCATATATATTTGGATTTGTATAACAGTAAATATACTTATAAGACAAAAAGAATTGTATAGAAATTGTAAGAACCAGCGATTGGTGAATAAAAACAACCTCAAATACACTAAAGTTTTTTGCTTCTTTGGTAAAACCCTGGACCCGACGAGCATACCTCAGCCTATGACAAAAAGCATCTCACAACTGCTGTTCGGGTTCTTGGAGAAAAATTCACGAAAATAGATTAAGTTTGAAGTTTTTGTGAAAATTACCTTAATATTGGGTTATCCCCATACATATATCTATTTAGTTAATGACTCTTCCAATTTTGTCAAAAATTTTCATATAGATTTTTCTAAGCAGTTTACTAAAAATTTCACACAACGATAGTATCGCTGCCTGAATCGATGGTGATGACTGAGTGCGTGTGTATGTGTGTGTGTGTGCATCAGTACACTCTATTAGGCTGAACGATTGCCCGGGGATAAACGCCAAGTATTTACCAGTGGATGCATCGGAAAATTCTTTATGTTTTACCGATCAATCGTAAGATTTCGACCAATCCGGGGATTTACAGTAACACATGTATCTACATAATGGCTGCACGGATTTTGTTCCCATTTTGCAAATAGATACTTCTAAGAAGTTCAATCAATACCTACTGGATTTCAAAATATTACAAACAATTTTTTTCAAATATCACGCTTGTTTTAATAAAATCGTTCTATAAATAGTCTGCGAAGCGACCCTAAAATACCTATTTCATTACAGCTGTTGCAAAAGAGGATGGTTACCGATAAGTTCAGTCCAAAGGGGACAGACTCAGAAATTAATAACTGATCAGATGTGATCAAACTGAAATCGATGTGCAGGAAAAATGCATTCAGAACAGCATCTTGAAATGATGGTCTTTCTTGTTGGCATTTTATAATAGAAGTTTTATTTTTATTGAACCTACCGGGCTTGTTGTTTAAGAGTTGAAAGGTATTATTGAGCTTTGTGTAAGTCACTTGCGCCCGGTTATCCCCCGGTTGTTTTTTCTGAATCACATAAATACGCTCAACCGCATCCAGTGGTGTACCTTTATTGAAAAAGTTGACATAGCGAAGTATAGTATGAGTCATAGCGATAAAGAAGTTTAAAAATAAATAAAAACCGAGAATATTTCGCATCTCAAATTATTATATACCTACGTTATGTACTTTTTTTTAGTTTCTCTTTGATATTGCCTTAAAACAGCTTTCATAATGAATTTATCTTTTAAAAGCGATGATACCAATAATTTGGAGACGTTGTTGAGGTGTGAGTCTTTCCATGATGATTTGTCAAACAATATTGAATAAGAATAACACGACATCATTGCAAAAAAAAATTCTAAATGAATCACCGTTGGCAATCCATGCGCAATACCGTTCGACTCTAGGCAAACGGCTATTTACAGCAATTAATTTACCATCCACAAATTACGCCCCAAAATATACGTACTCTTATTAACAGTTAGGTAACACAGTTTGCATTCTTGTTTGGTGATTCAACTCAGTTTTTTGTATAAGCACTGTAAACTTAAAACTTTCAAAGCTACCACCCCTCCCCTAAATAACGTTACGAACAATATACATACATATCTACCTACAAAAACTATAATAAATTTAAACTCGCTCTAGTTCTAAATTTTCTTGTTGTTTTTTTGCTGCCGGCGAATCAAATAAAAAAGTAAAAATAAAAACAACAGCGATAAGTTATAAAAATATTTCAGCTTGTTTAGATTCAATTAAAATTTAATGAGATTCTCATGAGCACGACAACTACGACGACGACAAAGATGACGTTACCAATATTAGCTCTGTCATCGTCACCTATGTATATACCTAACCTACACCATATACACAACGCCTAGAAACAATACTAACGTAAATTGCAAGTAATTAAAAGTTTACAGTCTATTGCTGCAGCAGCAAGCAGTGCTCAGCTGTGCACATTTATTTTTCCCCGAAAAATAAAAATCTAAAAAATGTAAAGTAGGTAAATATTCATACATATATTCGCAACAAAAAAAAAATAAACTTTCAATATTTCACATCAGCCAAAAGGTTAGTAGTACAAAAAAATATTATCTAAGCTTTGCCCCACTCTTTTTCTTCGTGTTCCAAAAAAAACTTTTCCAAACGTAGCAATAATTGAGAATGGTGATATGAGGCGGATTTGGTTGTTTATGGGCCAGCACAAGTTGCGGGGCTTTCGATTTTCTCGATCAGAATTGTATGCTCAGAGATATTATTAATACCTACTTGAGTTCGACAGAACTGTATTGTAAAACTTAAATGCATACTTGAATGGTTCTAAAGTTAAAATCACCAAACAGTTTTTCATCATACGAACTCCATACGTCACTTTGACAAATACAAATGTGAAAAAGGTATGTTTGCTTACTTTTTTGCATGACCTGCCACTGATTTAGGCTTGTTCAGCTGGAGATTATTAAGAAAATAGGTTAAGAATGTTCAAAATTGTTTAAAACTAAGTACATTTTAGTAAAGAGCTTTAAAGTTAGAAAATCGTTAAGAAGTGTCATGTAAACAACTTAATATCAGGGTGTTTAAAATTTTGCGCCACTATTGCATGCGAACGATATACGAGTGAGTGGTGTGAAGCTTTGAAGCATTTGGCTCCTAGAAATTTAGTTGCGAAAATCTTATCGCGATGGAATGTTTTACGAATGCCATCAATGATTAGTTGTGAGTTGAACGTCAGAAAGCATGCTGCTCACGCGTAAAAATGCCATCGCTATAAAATAATCACTCAAATTAAGGAAAATACATTCTTGCGAAATTGCAAATTGTAATCTAATAAAAAGAAACATTAAATAGTGTGGTTTAAGTTTTGCCAGGTGGTTAATTTTGGAATCTCAGTTGCGGATAATTGAGAATGCGAGAAGTTAGGATGTTGAGAAAGAGATTATGAAACGAGTGAACCTATGATTATATCGCATTTACGACATCGCAAATCAAAATCATAAACAATGAAATCTCGCATTATTTACAAAAAAAAAAAATGCAAAAATTTAACAAAACTTCGTATTTCGTAAATATCGCATTGTCAAAACCTCGAATTGTAAAAATCTTAAACTCAAAGACTTTCATAATGCGAGGTTTTCAAAAAAAATTAATTTCGCTCAGCCTACTACGCTGCTGATGTGAAACGAAATGTATCTATAGCTTCCATTTTTCCAACAAGACATTGAAATGTTTAATTAAATTTAAATTTAATTAAAAACTTAAGCGTCATTTTTCCGGGCACGATTTATGGTCCTAGCAATTAATTTTGTGCGAAAAAAAGAGTATCGACTTCTTCAAATAATCTGCTATAATTATCAATTTCACTTGTCGAACAGACCCAATATTTTCGTTTACGATTTCGTCATTTTTGTATTTGATTTTTCGTTCCGTATCAACAGAGCACTCGGCTTAAATCTTTTGTAAACCAAGTTTTTAATTAAACACCAAACAATTAGCGACGCAAAAAAAATCTATATTGAGGCTTATCGGTGTTTAACGTTTTAATAAAAACTCGCTTAAGAGAAACACCAACAAGAGGACCGTGCCCGTTTCCCCCTTTCTTAAGCTAACTTATGCGCGCATAAGTAAACGATCGAATGCATACAACCCCTATTCAATAACTATAATGGAAGCCAGCTCCGATTCGTTAAGTTTCGTTCAATTAAGCAAATTCAAGAAAGACAATCCCAGTCGCTCGGCGCATAAGTAAATTTGACAAAAAGCAGAAACAAAACAAATAAAAATCAAAATGGAGGATCCAAATAGGCATTAAATTATTTTCACGCATATTTTAATATTTTATGTCTTTTATGCCAAAGAATTCAATAAATCAAGTAAGTTTTTATTCATGAAAAAATGTATAATTGTACATACTTGATAACAGATGGCTATGCGTGCGTAAGTCAGTTATGGCTATACGAGATACTTTTTCGTTGGGATTTTGACATAAGCTTAAGTTCGCTTATGCCTATTATAGTTGGGCCTTAAGAGTTGTGACTTTTCAAAACCCATTTGTTTATGCATTGTTGTTTTTGCATTTCATCTCATTTGACAGTTTATGATATAACAGAAAGAGAAAGATTTGGAGTATTTTGTTCCAAATGTCACTCGAAAGCCATAAAATAACCTTTTCCAGAAGAATTAATAAAATCTCTAATCTGTTGCATTTTTAAAGGTTTTTTAATTCATCGACATCGTAGGCATATTCTTCTATTGAATTTTACAATTTATGATTTTACTATATGGAGTATTTCGTTCCAAATGTCACCGTAAAGCATTAAATATTTTTTTTTCAATAAGGATATTCATGCAACGGCGGACAACCCGGATAAACCTCAGAAAACTGATAATTTTATCTCCGCAGAAACGTCAAAACTGTCAAAATTTGTATGGGAATATTTTTCTTCAGATCTGATAAATTTATCTCATCAATTTGATGCGTAAAAATAAACCTGATAAATTTAGAAATGACATTTACGATGTGTTTGATTTGACATTTCACAAGTATTTTTAAGGGGTGGTCATGCAAACGTCTGGCGGAAAGTTATATTTTTCTGCAAAGCGGAAATTTATCTCGTTGCATGAATACCCATAATATTTTGGTTTTTCAAATATTTTGAATCTCATTGACATCGCATTCATCTTTTCGGTGGAAAATCATACCTTCTTATTTACTTGTATAAGTGACATTGACTTACTAGCGTCGCGTCATTCGTGTGATCGTTATGATGCGGTTAACTTTGACTTTATGGGTCATCAATTTTTCGATGACATCAGACGGGCAACGCAATGACTATTTGCGTTGACCGTCTAATCGTAGCTTTAATCAGTGAGTTAAGTGCGCCATCTTATCAATCAAACTAAATTAACTAACTCACCAAAGAAGGTGGATTAACGAGTGCATATATAATTAAGTTAAAAATACCTTTGTTATATTTTTGCCAAAAACTAGATACATAATAAGAAACCAAACGCTTGTGACCTGGCAAGCTGAAATAATTGAACAATTCGAAACAATACTGTTTGACGGTGACACGCAGAGACGGAGTTCTGGTTAAATGTAGTAGATTTTTGTAAATATTTGGTACTAAACGTGAATTAGGTATTGCAAGCATTTTATTTTAATTCGTGAAATAACTTTTGAAATTCCCATTTTCGTCACTTCTGACTACATACTGTTCGACTGACTTATACAAATATCCCTACTATTACAAACCCAATCATTATTAAAAGGATCATGCAAATAAGTTCAGTCCGATTGCTTTTGCTTTTTTGACAGGAGATATTTTGCGAGACATTTCGAAAACGATTTCAAATTGTTTGCACGTTTGATATTATGTGAACATTGCTGAATGCTGACATGGCAAGGCCTCTACTTGAGGCAACGACTATTGCCTATAATCCGGCACCGACGACGCACGGTGATGACAACTAGATCCCATTGGCCAATGAAGTGAAGGCAACTCTATAGATAAAGGTATCCAAGCAGACCGGTTGGTTTTTCGGAGCGCTACGATATGAAGTGGTACGCTTCCAACATCTAAGCAAAACCACATCGACCAAAAACACAAGTGCTCCGCTGATAAAATTGTAGTTTGACCACAATTAGTAAAAGGTTATAGTGAGTATGGAACGAGTCTCCCCCAAACTATGGTGCGTCCAACCAACTATATAGCATGATGCATTGGTTTATTTTTTGTTTGTCTAAATATAAACCCATTACGGCGCTTGCTGCTGGTGGTTTATTTACTCCGTCATTTCTCGTATCAGCAGTGAGCCGCTAAAATTATTATTATTAGCGAGATCGCGTTTGTTTGTTTTTTTTTTTTTTTCGAGTGACTTGAGTGCTGGATGAGTGATTCACTTAAAGTCAAGTACTGCCCCGACTTATGAGAATTGGAAGACTGAGTGGCTGTGGAAATGGTCCATATATAAAGTGCATATCAACTTTAAAATATAATATATCTGCTGGTACACACAATAATGCATAACTTGTCTGATAACCGAGAGCCCGCTTTTGCCTCATTCGGGCGATGACTTTTTGTTCTACTTTCCTGAGAGTTCGTACTTTTCTACTATACAAACTGCAGTTGCATGCTGCATGCTCTGCAGCCGACAAAATATTCATTTTCATTATTTATTTTTCTTCTCCTGAACTGAACTGGCAAATGGTTGCATAAAATGAGATACGTTGTTATGTTTTTAATAGAATTTCCGACACCAGACTCATAGTGCCGCCTAACATGGGGGTTTTTCACTCAAAATGCTGACCAAAAGATAAGTATGAGGTAACTTAATCTTTACAATTTTGAATGAAACAACACAGAACACAACTTACCATAAGTGTTCTACCACAAATCTTAGGCCGGAAATATAGATATTTCACGGGGCGACACGATTATCACACTCGTTTTTTGTGGTCATAGTGTAGAATTACTGTGACTCGAACGTAAGCTCTGACTGATGGGCCAGTTATCTGAGGTAAATTAGAATTAGTTTATCCTGGAAATTAATTAAACATGATTTAACTCATTAAGATCCAGTTTTTCAATGTGAGATTAAACTTAAACCTGAGCTAACTCAGTTAAACCTGAGTTAACTCTGGATTAACTGAACAGACGAAGCTTTTAATGTTTTAATTTCCAAGTTTGTTATGTACTTCCGAATACCTGCTCTTCTGAATAACTGCTTCTTTAATTAACTGTGTATTATTTCATGTCCGTAGTTTGTTAACTCTGGTTTAACTTACCACTGAAAATCTGCCTCTTTGCTGTTTTTCAGAGGAGAATTAACTTTGAATTTTAGTATTCAAGCGCGAAATTATCCTAGTTTTGAGATTAAACCCGACCTATCTCCTAAAACATGTTTTTAGTCAATTTAGATCCCCGATAACTCAACAAATTTGATGAGTTAACTATGGGATAACAGATGTTATTGTAAGATGCAGCATTGTGCGTTTCAAAGATCTATTGAAATCGAAGTGCGGCACAATGGAAAGGGAAATTTCCATAATGTCGCACTTCGGTTTCGATGTTTTTTGACAAATAAAGTTGAAAGTTTATTTCGATATCGATTTCGATATTTTTTCGACAACTAAAAGTTAAAGTTGATCCTCCACTGATAAACTGCTTCGTAAGTTAATTTTTTGTCTATTTGCATGATTAATTAACTTTAATTTAACTTCGAGTTAACTAATCATTGAAAAAGTCAAAATTCGATCACTTTTTTTGTAATTTAAAATTCTTGGTCAACTTCTATAAACAAATAATCCAATGTACGTCTGTGCAATGTGATTATAATAATAATCGAATATAGGTACAAGAAGAGATGAGTAAAGTTGCAGTATAGGACGACGACGGCAAATAAAGCGCATCACGTATTATGTAGTTTTGGAAAAGTTTTGTTAGATGTTTTAGGACAATCGTTGACGGTGGAAAGGGATTATTGAATTCGCTATAGCTGGCTGAATTTCAGAATGGGGCTTCCCGAGTTTTCGTCGTCGTCATTGTCATGTCATCGTTGTCATGTCATTGCTCGGGAGTGGAAGTAATGCAAATTGCATTTCATATAGATTCAATATATATACATTTATATATACAAATATAAAATTCATAGAATTTTATTATTGAAGTTGTTGCTGTATATCTTGCGATTGTCGGATGAACATCATTCATGCAAACAAAACAAAATAAGAAGAAAACTTTTGAAATTTAAAAGATGCTATACGTAAAACGACCGACATTGCTCTGCTGGATGTACACAATAAATGTCTATGATCCACAGATTTTGACGTTTCTTTAATTAGTTTTAAATTAAAAAAAAAAATGTTTTTAAGAAATGAGTTTCAGTTCTCAGCTGAGGCAAATGTTTTGTTGTTTTTTTTTTTTTCAAAATACAAGTTTGGAGGAATTATACTAATTAAATTCTTTTTTTTTTTCTGTTAAGGAAAGTTGACAGATTATTGCGGCTTCATTTATCAATGTCAAAGGAAGGACGATGCATCCGGACGTGTTTGTTTGACACTCAAAATAAAGACTTTGAGTGAAGAGAACATTTTTGATTTGTTTAACGAGTGTTTGGATTATGTTGAATGTAGAGAAGTATTTGAGAATATGTACAGCCAAAAGCTTCAAAATGTAATGTGTGTGTTAGATAATATACATACATACCTCTTGAATTGGGAAGTCGAAGAAAAAAAAAATGTTTGGAGTACTCCTCTTCCACTCGTGATTCTCCAAAAGTTGTCGATTGGCTGTTTCGAGTAATGTTTTCGGAGTGTAGTAGAGGAGGAACACACATACATACATATAAAGTATTTCGAAGAAGCCATTTTGTTAAATGGCGGCATTCGGTAGTGGGTGTGTTAATTTGAGAAGTCCGTGTTTTCGTATTTGATTGGAATTAAAAAAGAGCAGGATATTCCGAAAATCCAATCGAAAACAACATTAGAAATTGCAATCTTTTTTGTATTTATGTCGTTTTCGATTGCATTTTCGGACTATGTCTTATGCCGAAATCCTTTCAGCAAAAGAATCGATTCTGTTCAGAATTTTTTCTAAACAAAATCGATTCTTTTCTGTCAAAACAAATCTTGCGTTTTTAGCAAGATTTCACACTGATTTGCACACACACTATGAACATTTGACATTTCTAATACGTCAAATTGAAAGTCGCGGAATTTTTAAAGACGAGTTGTTAATTTTTTGGTTTAAACGAATTCTACGTAATTTAACAAAATATTCAACAATATATTGAGTCAATATAACTGTAAAAATAATAATTTATTGTGCATTGTTCAATATCAAACAAAAATTTGGCAAAAAAAAAATACCTTTCGCGAGTGAAAGACGTGATTAAAACTTTCAGTGGAAGTGAAAACTTTTCAATAACAATTTTCTTTAAAAATATATGTGCAAATAGAAGTTTAAACAAATAAAATGCACCAACAAATTGCCCCGTATGAGCTGTCTTATACCTTTTGATATTAAAATAGAATCATTATAGTAATTAATTTAAATCTATTGGTAAAACATTTTTCTCAAAACAAAAAACAAACAACCTTAATAGCTTTTTGAAAATTTTTTCGATGTTTTGGGTCAATTGCAGCTGAAAAGTAACACAAACACAATCACACAAAAAAAAAATCGATTCTTTTACGAAATACGAATTCCTTTCGATTGACAGAAAAAAATCGATTCTGTTTAGAAAAAATTCGAATTCTTTGTTGAAAGGAATTCGCCATTAAACTATGACATCTGATAACTTCTAATCAGGCTGACAGTGTCCTAATCAGCTGACAATAATAAAAATTGTTTATTCAGTTGGACCAAAATTGACAGTTTGTCGAAGTAAACTAACAGGTTTAATTTCGTTTTCATTGTCAAATGATCGTCGAAAAATGACGTTTCCGACAATATTGTCAGACAAAAATGTAAATTGACACGGTTGTAAGACATTTGGGAGCGTTTTTTTTTATCAACCATACATATATGAAGATTACAACAACACTGACAAATCGGCGCTGCAAAATAGGGGAATTCAAATCCATTTCACATTCATTAGTCTATTCCTACCAATGTTATTTACCTGAACTATCTATAATCCCGTCCTCCTTATCTTACTATACGTACATATTACCGTTATTCTACAGGGCGTGAGTGGTTCACTCTGAAGATATGAAGTACAGGTAAACATTTTCTTTCTTTAAATTCTTTTACCATTGTGTAATATTTGACGCACTTAAAACTCATTTCTCTGCTCTCGTAGATAAATCTCAGGAGTTGAATCAGTTCTTTTGTTTTTTGTATATGTTTCCAAACATTTTTTTTTTTTTAATCTAGTTGAACTCGACATGTCCTAATTAATTCAAATTAACATCTGCTTCTTTGCTTTATGCCTCATTTTAACATAACAGATTACACAAATCATTACCTAATACGAATTTTCTAAAACAAAAAGTATTTTCAAGTAAAAATAATAAAATTTTATTTCTTCCTTAGGTATGTTTATACATATGTATATACTTCCGTAAGTTAAAACTCCCTGTTTCCCGCTCCATTTTTTTTTAAAACAGCAATCACGAAACTATCAAAATAAAATTTCGCTTTTTAATTAAAGTGCTTGTCCTTAATTTCATTCATCTGGATGATTGCCCCAGCTCCATCAAGCACTATCCAGAAATGCACAGGCGAAAATTCTAGAGAATATAAAAAAGAGAGGAAATGTTTCTGCCTATAAAAATATTGCTGTTATATTGCGTCCGGCATCCGCAGTATAATAGTTCAGCTTGCACCCCAGTTCTCTTACTAATCGGGTTTTATTTTTCCAGATAAGTACCTACATGTAGATATATAGTATAACAATATGTTAACGTGTAAAGCTCTATATCTATACATTTTGTTTTACAATTTTAATGATTATTAAATTTGAGGTAATAAATATTATATGAGAATCTATTCCGTTCGGCATTTGAGTGTTCATTTAAAAATGAAATTTAATACTCTCAAAGTCTGATGGGGTATAGAGATTCATTATAATTTCGCTGACTCTATTTAAGGCTTGTAAAGTTCGTTAGAATGAAAATATATATGTATATCTTTACTGCTAATTTATTTGGTCCTTTTGAGTAAAAATTAAAAAGCAAGGAGGACAATCTAAAAGCCAATTGCGCAAACTTGGTCCAAATTTGATCCGTGGTTCAGCAATTTTAGCTCACCGGTTTCGAGTGATTAACTAAAGTTCAACGGAGATTTAAGCCTGTAACTTACTATTACCACATACTTGGACCTTGAACCCTGGTTAAACGTCAGTTAATCCGACGAAATCGGTGAGCTAAAATTACTGAACCACGGATCAAATTTGGACCAAGTTTGCGCAATTGGCTTTTAGACCGCCGCCATCCAGTTGCGCACCCCAAGGCTCCGGGCGTCCTGGTCTACGCCATCTCTCCAGCGCAAGCATGGTCTACCACGCTGTCGTCTACCATAAAATAATGTACCACAAAGAACTTTCCGAGCAGGTTCCTCTTCGCTCATGCGAGCTAGGTGCCCTGCCCACCGGAGTCTACCGAGCTTAATTTTTGTCACGATATCTGCTTCAAGGTAGATTGCGTACAATTCATGATTGTACCGTCTCCGGAATCGTCCTTCCTCACATATGGGGCCAACAATTCTCCTTAAGACTTTTCTCTCGAACGCGGCTAAGAGGTCGGAGTGCCTTTTGCTAAGCACCCAAGTCTCGGATCCGGCTATTTTTACTTGGCTTGTTACGTTGGTCATGGTCAACCTACATAGTCGTGTCAATTTATTTGGGATGCCGAATTCTCTCATGGCTTTGTAAAGTTCTACCCTGGCTATGCTATCGTAGGCGGCCTTAAAGTCTATAAACAGGTGGTATGTTGGGATGTTAAATTCTAGACATTTTTCCATTGCCTGCCTAAGGGTAAAGATCTGATCAGTTGTTGATTTGCCTGGAATGAAACCACACTGATATTGTCCGATGATGGTTTTAGCGTATGGGGTTATCCGGTCTTGTAGGATAGAGGAGAGTATCTTATAGGCGGTACTCAACAACGTGATACCTCTATAATTGCTGCACGTTGTGACATCCCCCTTCTTATGTATGGGGCAAATTATACCTTTTCGCCAGTCTTCTGGAATTTCTTCATGCTCCCACACGTGCACTATAATCTCATGAATTGCTTGACGTAAAGCTGGCCCACCGTGTTGAAATAGTTCGGCTGGTATACCATCGGCTCCCGGGGCTTTGTTTTTCTTTAGCCGGCCTATAGCCTTCTCAACCTCTTTTATGCTTGGTGGCGGCAACATAGGGTACTCTTCTTGAAGTAGTGGAGCCTCCACTTCTGCAGTGAGCTGACCATTTAGCAATTCATTGAAGTACACTTCCCATCGCTCCAGTATGCTTTGAGGATCGGTGATCAGATTTCCCTCTCCGTCCTTGCAGTATGTGCAGCGTGGTGTGTACTGCGTCATGTTTCGGACGGATTGGTAGAACTTCCGCGCCTGGTGCGGACCTCGCTCTCGGCTTTTCTCTATTTCACAGATTATGTTCTTCTCCCAGGCTGATTTTTTCTGTCTGTGAAGCCGTTTTTCAATTCTTCTGAGCTCTTTATATTCGTCTTCGCGTGCCCGCGTTCTATGAGATTGTTGCATTGCTCGGTACGCAACATTCTTACGTTCAGTCGCTAGCTTGCATTCATCATCAAACCAGTCGTTCCGATTTCTACGACTGCTGCCTAAGATGGAGTTGGCAGTACTAATGACAGTATTCTCATCTACGCCCAGCATACTGGCTCCAGGACTTACTCTACCCAGTTCTAGGGCGAGTCCTAACGCATTACCAAAGGTGTTACTGGTGTTTTCATTGCGCAGAGCAGCCGTGTTGATTCGAACCTGATCGGCGGATGCAATACGTCTTCGCAAGGCAATCCGCCCTCGGAAAACCATACCAACAAGATAGTGATCCGAGTCGATATTGGCACCTCGGTACGTTCGTACCGTCATCAAGTTCGAGTAGTGGCGACGGTCTATCAACACGTGGTCAATTTGGTTACGAGTGACTCCATCAGGTGATACCCAGGTGGCTTTGTAGATATCTTTACGCGGGAACCTGGTACTCGCAACGACCATGTTTTTCGATGCTGCCAATTCTAAGACTCTAAGTCCATTGTCATTAGTGTTCTCATGCAAACTATGGGTGCCTGCGTAATGCCTGAATACCGGCTCCCGACCTATTTTTGCATTCAAATCCCCAAGGATGATTTTTACGTCATACCTTGGACAGGCATTGAGGGCCCTCTCGACTTGTTCGTAGTAAGTCTCTTTTTCTTCGTCTGAGGACTCCTCCGTAGGTCCGTGAACGTTAATGAGGCTGATGTTCTTAAATTTGCCTCGCACGCGAAGGGTGCATAGCCTTTCGCTAATAGCGTTAAAGCCGATGATGGCAGACTTCATTTTTTCGCCGACTAGGAAGCCTACCCCGAGCACATGGTGTTTTGTATGACAGCTGTAGTATAAGTCATAATCTTTCTTCTGTAGAACACCATTCCCTGTCCATCTTATTTCTTGAAGTGCTGTTATTTCAGCTTTATATTTTGACAGGGCATCGGCTAGCTGCTGAGCAGCTCGAGCTCTATAGAGCGATCGTACGTTCCATAAGAAAATTCGTAAATCGTTATTCCGTTTTCTTTGCGTGGGTTGTCGTCGTGAGATCAGTCCGTTTCCGAGGTTTGTTGTTGGTCTCGTAATTGGCAGTAAATTACTCTAAATTGCTATAGACAAAACCAAAATTTCAAAACCTTACACACTATTCTGGTTTCCTCGATACTATTAAAGTAATATTTTAATCCTAAGATGAAATTGTGGAAACATTGAAGCCAGGGCATTTCAAATTGGCAACACTTCATTTGACTTCTTTCACAAAAAATGGTTAGATATACAAATTACACATACATTCATACAACCATAAAAAAACATTAACTAAACTTCTTGATAAATATTTATTTCATGGCCTTGCCTGATGTTAGCAATTAAGTGCCAAAATTAATCAAACTCGGTCAAGTTTATGCTAAAATGATGACAAACTACTCTTTTTTCTTGCACACAAAATTTATGTTTTACATATCATTTTGGTTGGCTTAATTGTTCATACGCAAACCTGAACAAGACAAGTTGATTTAAGCTGACCTTGAAACAAGACTGTGGTAAAAAAAAGTAACAAAAACTTTATTTCATTATTTACATAGTCGTTTAGTGAAGTCAAAACTGTTCTGGTGTTAGTTAGTGGTGGCTTATTCTTCTTTAACGACAAAAAAAAATATAAAATATGTATAAATGTATATGTATGTATGTAGGTAGGTATCTTGTTTCTGTGATGTTGAGATACAGTTACAATAACAGTTTCATATAAATAAAGAAAATATTATTTTTGAATTTAAAAATTAAAATTGAGTTCAATGAACTAAGAGCTTAAAACTGATACAGCAACGATTTTTTTTTTGTGCAAGTATTCATTTAAACAAAGCCATGTCACTTCTCCAACTGCTAGAGGGACTTTAAACTTGATTGCATTATGCTATGATTCCACTGGAAGAAAATCTTAACATCTGGTTTAGATTAAATAAATCCAAGTAGTTTTTCCATCGCACAAAAATATAACCAAGTAGATTAACTTTGAACGTATAACTTTCGAAATGCAAATGGTGTTTCATTTTTTCTTATGAAGTGGAAGTGAGATAGAAAGTTTAATTTGTGTCAAACGATTCAAAAATTCTATTTTAAAATGAATGCATTCAGCGAGATATGGAAATGGAAATCTACTAGATTAACGAATTAAATTTGTTTGGTTAATCTGCGAGATTTGAAGAATATTATGGGTAAATCTGGTTAAACATCACTTAAGTGGCCGTTGAAAACGATTCAGTGTGTCCGAAAGTGAATTCAGATTTTAAAACTGCTAAACCTGATTAATATTTGTTTATCACAGCAAAACTATTCTGTAAAAAACTTGGAAGAAGAACAGCGCAGACAAAAATAAGAAATACCGAAGGGCACACCGCCCGCCATATCTCTGTACATAGTTTATTGATACGTAATAATTAATATTTATTATGTCCTCAGAATAAAGCAACGAGTTGGTAAACCTTTGTCCAAAAGACCACTAGTCCTATTTATAAAACCATTCCGAAGACTCTCTAACTTTAGACAGTTGCCCAACTTCAAAACCTTATTTATAAACATTTTCCATTGATTGTCTAAGTTAGACACTGCAATTGGTTGTCCAAACCTAAAGTTGTTACGTTCAAGTTTTTAGTTAGGAATTGGTAAGTTATCGTGAAATGAATGGAATGTTCATTCAACGTAGTCTTAAGTTCATGTCGGTGAATATATGAGGACATATTTAGACAACTGCTTGAATGCGAGTATAAATAAGGAAGGTTCGCTGGACAATTGTCCAAGAGTGTTCTAAGGAAATCTAATAAATAGTTCCCTTTTACAAGAAAAAAACTGAGTTTCCAGCAACTGCTTTGTTAGAGAGAAAGGTACGAAATAAGTGCGGTGAATAAAATCTCCCCTGTCAACGACCAACACTTAGGCCCAGTTTCACAGTCGACACTAACTTGAAAAAGTGGCACTTAAGTTTCCCATATTCGGAATTTAAGCTAATGTCGTTTTCGGGTGGACGTTCGGAGCTACTCCTTTTTCACTCCTTTTACTCCAAATTTTCCATTTTCAACAGGAATGGAACAGTTCCGAAATCCAAACGAAAACGACATAAATTTCATAGCCAGCGTAAGTGGAACTTAAGTCACCAACATCGGAGACTTATGTACCACTTATTCAGGTAACAGTACACTCTGATATTGGGAATTAATCTTTCACATTTCCCACTTAAGTGTCACTTTTCTGACTGTGAAACTGGCCCTTAACGTAGTGTTTGAAGAACCAAGATACTTTATAAGGAAACTACAGAAAATCCATTACAATGCTGTTTCTTCTTGTGAAAGGTACAAGAGATTTTTGAAGAAATCAAAAGAAAACGTCAAAAAATCAACAGCAACTTGTTTCTTCGTGTAAAAGGGGACATACGAGTGTAAAGATTCTAAAGTGGGTACGTGAAATGGATCAAATGTTCATTAAAAGTATTCAAAAGTTCACGAAATATTGCATGCTGTAGCTTCTAATTTTTCTTTTCCAAATCTCAGCAGTAGAACCATCAATGCCAGCTTGTAATTTGGAACAAACATTAATTTGTTAGCAAAGCTGGATAATGACTTAGTCATATAATAATAAATATATTGCTCCAAAAATACCATTTTGTAGTTTCTTGTTAACATTTTTTAAAGAAAAATAAAAAAATTGTCATAAAACCATTAATAGTAACCATTTATAATCATTTCTTTCCAAATTACATCCGTATGAATCACAATAACAAATAACAACATAATACAAACAAGTGATTTCATGATCTTGATACGGAACGTTACCCCCTTAAACAGACTCACATTAATTTTTAACGAAGCTCTTGCAAAAACAGAGTCTACGAACCACAAGTCAACTGGTGGTGTATGCCAAGTATTATAATACTCCTCGATTTTGCCATACACAAATGTCAACAAATGTTAATTACATTTGTGACCTTTTCATCGATGGTCTGCCATCATCTCAATCTCTTACAATCTTTTTCTTCTTCATTATTATCATCGTCAAACATCGACATCCAACCGCACGCACTCTTAAAACTCTCTCGCGCTGTGACCAATTGAATGAATGAATCGCTACGAAACGAGACTGAACTTTTTCATTTAAATGAGTGGGTGACGATGTATAAATGACCACAGCAACAACAAAATAGAAGCTTCAATCTTTTCAGTTATCAAACTTAAACTTAATTAAATGTCTCATTGAATGCCATGTAAAGGGTGTTCCGAAAACACACATAATTAAAAAAATAAACTTGGAGCTTTTAGAGTTCAAGGCAAGTGGTCTCATGAAAGATCAATCGAAAACCATCTCAACTGATAAGTAATATTTGTCAGAGTACTTTTGTTGCATTATTTTCTATAATAACGTATTGTCGTCCTGACCACAAAACTTACTAAAAATATTGTGACAGATATTATACCTATATCGTTTGTTTCAATGTTTTAGGAAACACCCTTTTAAAATTTCCTTACCCTTACTCTTAGTTTAACTAGTCTCTTAATGGTTTTTTCTTTTGTTTTCTTATTTCAGACCACCGCCGAAGTACATGCGACGTGTGGAACCACCTACAGTCCCAGGAGGAAATATTCCACTATCTTCATCGCCAAAACGTGACTTGTCTGCGACGGGGGGTGGCAATATGCTTTATGAAAGAGGCAACAGCCATATAGGTCTCACTACTAGCAGCAGTGGTGTGAGTAGTGGTGGTTCCTTGTCAAACAATAACAGTCCTTCAAGTTCACTGGAACGTAATATCAAACCATCGGATATATTACGACAAAAGTCATCTGACTCATTGGAGGCCAAATCATTTGCGAGCAATCGCAAGACAACCCCTGAAATGACAAAACTTGGAGCTGGCTTAAAGGACACCGACTTAGTGGAAGAATTTGGTAGAAAGATAGCAAAACCCGAAAGTTTAGAGAAAACCAAGCGCAGTGGGGATGGTATTTCAAAACTGAATCATAGTCCCACAGGGAGTTTGGGTAAAACATGTGTGGGAGCCTCACCTACTGGAAGTCTGAGTAAGTTCAGCAGTGCCAGATATGGAAATGGTGCGATTGCAGGAGATAATGCATCGTCAAATACAGGAAGTTTGGAGAAGATGAAACTAAACGATGGCAGCAATGGAAGAAATGGTGGTGGAGGTGGCGGAAATTTTCTAGAGACAAGTCTGCATAGTCTTGGATCGAAGGAGTCATTGGCTTCGCAGGGCAATATCTCCGAGATTGTGAGTAATTTATTCGATAATTATTTTGTTGTTGTGTTCTTTTGCTTTCAAGGAGTGACTGATTGAGTATTGTTCTGCTTCAATAAGATAAATTTCAACAGGGACAATGAACAAAAACAAGAGGCGCAAACGAAAGCACTGCAGTTAAAAACAAACAAAGTTGTTGGCTTAACTTGTACTAAGTGCTTTTTTGCAAAGCATTTTAAACTAATTTGCCCCACACTGGGGCGTTTCAAAAGTTTTTTTGTAACAAAGATCCTATTGATTACTTTCTTGCAATCGAAAAAAGAGGAATTATTCGTAAAAAATCATTCCTTGATTTCCTTCCTTTAGTTCTTTCCGGTACCAAATTTTAAAGAGAATTTTGTATTTCTTTGGTTTTGCCTGTTATGCTTTTAACCACAGATTATTTCATTTCATCTGACTTAACAAGCCATACAGGACGCATCGATTGAAAAAACAATCAAACAATTTTTGAATTATAAGGGCAAAAACATTTTTTCATTTGTTTGAGAATGTTGATTTTAAAAAATAAACAAATACTACAAAAACTCTTTCATGTGAGCTTGAAAATAAAGCTCCAGAATCTGCCTAAACTACTTCAATAGACTTCATCAAAGAAACTCACGAATATCAATATTTTCACATTTGATTGAAAACTGGGCCGACTCGTTTTGACGAATGCTCTCTCTATCTTTCCCTATAGTAGACATGATAGAGATAGCTATCGTCAAAACGATAATCGTTCAAACGACCGATCTTTTTGGTCTTACATGATATTCGCTCTGATTTGGATTTTTTTTTTTATGAATTATTGTATAACAACAAAAAAAATCTCGCTGACGAAGGCGGAAACCTTTCGTGAGACAGCTGCTTGTGTTATAATTTTCGCACTGAACTTCTGGAAACAAAACTTAAACTTTGCTTAAAATATTTCATTGTTATACTAGCAAAAAACTGATTGAAAAATAATAGCAAGTTCAATTTATTTCTATTTTTAGCAACATTCCGTCTTTATTTTGTATTAATTTACCGCTTTCTAGTTTGCATACCACAGAAAAAATAAGATCCATGCGTTCAAGCACCTATTCACTAAGGTATCAACCTATCCCACAATTTTCAGATACCTTGAGTTGTAGTTGTATCAGCTGTTTTTGTCACAAGGGATTAATACAACACAACATATCCAAAGGCGCTCCATTCGGACAACAATGCCCGGGTTCTAGAAATTATCCGCTAGACTATCTATTTAAAAATTATCAAAAGGCTTTGATTTGTTGTTGAAAGCTATATCAGCTGTTTTTTTTTTTTGTTAACAAGGGATTAAAACAACGCTTTAGATAGTCACCCAAACGTGGCCAATAATGTTAAAAAATCAAGTGTTGAAAGTACATACTACCCATTTACCACAACCATTTTGAGAAAAAGGATTTAAGTTGCATTAACTACCTAAAAACTGAATTTCTTAACTTTTTATTCATACAAAATTTACCTATGTACGTTCTTAATATATTTTACAATTTATTAATCAATTCATTTAATTCTTCTCAATTCTCCATATACATATATAGATAAAAAGCTACGAATCGATCTCTTCGCTAAGTTCAGATAGCACCAAAGCACAGAACCTTGACAACGAACCATACTACGATACAGTACCAATAGATAACGGTGATGGTGAATATGTTTCTTTAGTACCCGGAGGATCTGTGTCAACATCAAGTCGCGATGATTTATCAACGGCAGGAAGTACATTACCAATTGGCAGCGCTTCATACCACCACAATCAGCATCTACAGCACCAGCATCATTCATCGTCTAGTCGCAGCCACATGAGCAGTCAGACGAGCGTAGTAGAACCAGAATCTCCTGGCCGGACCTCAAACTATGTCAACATTGACTACTTCTTGCAGTAAGTTGAGTATGCAATGCATATATAATATGCATTTTTGCACATGCAAAGCATTAAATCAACACTTTTTCATGTTTTTTTCTTTTTCTTATTTTCTTAACTAGCCAAAGAACCGAGACACGATCGAGTTCACTGGACAGCGATGGTGAAGGTGATGGTCCACCATTAATACGTACAATACCGCACGATGAACAAGCATCGCAGACTCCAAGTGCTTTAAGAAAGGTGAGCTGTCTTAAAGAAAATGTTGAAAAGCAGTCAAGTTTTCTTGACTTTAATTACTAAAGAACACATACATACATACATAATATTAATAGAAATTATAATGCCAAGTAGAACAACTTAGATTTCAAAACACATTTCCCTACTTCTAATAATTCAAGTAGAAATGCACTGAATCTATTATTTACTGTGCACTCTATATTTAAGTAGTTTACCATGTATTACCAAATCTAATACTAACACGAAAAATGTGTACAGGATTTAGGGGTTTTTAATCAATCCTATTAATTTTTATTTTAATCCTTTTTAAATTTTCCAGCACAGGATCCCACATCATCTTTTAAAATTAAGCATTCAGTAATAAATTAATTCTCAACTGTAAAATGAATACTTTCAGATTATAAGCCAAGTTAAATAGTAGTCCCGCAATTGCATGCCATTCTAAGCTTAAACTTCCGCTGCGGTATATTACCTAGTTTTTATAAACTATGTATTTTTTTATTCGCTGAATAATATACGTCTGTGTCTGGTTAGACTGATTTATCAACAATAACAGTGATCCCCATATTCTAGGTCCTACAAATCGTCTACAAAAGTCAAAAGGGAGAATAGGTAGTATCTCATCTATAGAGAAAATAAATAGAAATCGAATTTATTTCTTATTTTATTAATACATATTTTGATTGGGCAGGCGAATAGTTCAATTGTATAAAGATTTCTATAAAAAGAAAGAAACATTCATACAAAGTCCTGCACTCTGTCCTGTATAATCTGTTTTTTGTGTGCAACAAGTACACTTGTAGTTCTATTGTCCGCCAGGAATCGATTCCGTTCACAGTTTGAAATTGCATTCACCACAAATTTTTAAGATCTAACAAGTCAAATGCTTGTTCTTGACCTTTGAAGGTTCCTATGTGCGTGTTTTTTTGTATAGCAGGCTCGAATTGAAGGGATCTACAATTTCTGCTGAAAACGAACAAGTTGAAAAGATGAGAGACACTTTGGGACGTTTTTTCAATTACTTGCCAGAGGCAGTACTTCTTAAATACCATTTACGTGCTATATGAAGCGAGAGTAGGTTACTCTGTTCTGAATGTGGTAACCCCAGTAAGTATTTCTAACTCAGTGTATCCTAAAATACAATGAAAATATTCTGAACATGGGAATTTATGACATTTTAAGTGAAAATCTCCTGCACTTCTTTCGATGGAATGACTTTCTATTCAGAGTGGGAAATTATATTACCAGAAATAATGTGAAATTGTTTCTTATAATAATCAACGAAAATTGTTATTGAAAGTACTGCGCATGCAGCCCCCTAATGCTAGTTTCCTTCAACAGTGATCTTTATTTGTGCAAGAATGTCACGGGAATCAGCTTTCTATGCTAAATGTGTAGAAACGCTTAAATGTGTATTCGAAAAGTTAATTATTGTTGAGAAAATGAAATAACCACCTTCATTGCTTCATTTATGTTGAGAGTCAACACATTGTTAGATTGGATTACAGAAGTTTTCAAGTTTTGTTGTTACTCACCGAAAGTTCCAGAAAAAAGTTGTTCTCTAAAGTTTTTTAAATCATAAAACGGTTTCTTATTTTGTATTTTAGTCCCAAAGAACAGAAATACTAAAAAAAAAAAAAAACCTCCTTTTGTTTGTAGTTCTAATACCCAAAAGTAGATCATTTATGCATTATGTAAAAAGCTAGTTTACAAACTCAATTATAATAATCAATTACAAAATAAACAAATACATACATAATATCCTTATCATGATCCAACATTATGCCAAATAAATAATTCAGTTCTATTATTTCTTATTTTTCGTACAGAGTTTAGTTTCGGCAATACTCGTGAGTACCAAAAAATCTTCATGCGTTTAAAATAAAAAAATCAAAGTCCTCTTAGACATTTTTTTTGTACAGAATGCATTTGTTTGTTCCATTTAAACAACATAATGGCATCTTAGAATGGTTTTATTTCAATTTGTTCTCTTATATATAAATAAAATAATATTCTAATATGTTTAATATGAATGTTAAAAGCTCCTTAACTCATTTGAATGCTCCCGCTATTACCTATACATTTATTAACAACAACAGCAAAAATATATCCCCCGTTTTGTTCATTAATTCATACATTTTTTCATTAACTTCATGGTTAAATAATATTTTTAAAAAACCTTCATTCTTGTTTTGTTTATTCCGCTTATTGATTTTGGTTTGGAATGGTGTAGGTTTGGCTTTTTAGTGTCTAGTGTAAACTTACATTTATTTGTTCAATTCTAGGCTTCCGGTAGTGCACGTGGCAACAAAATCCGATCGATCCTAACTGGAATCATTGAAAGCGAGAAGATCTATGTCGAGTGCTTGAACACTATGATCCAGGCAAGAGAAATTCATGTGAAATCCCAGGCACTAGTAATTTATTATTTAATTTTAGTATAAAAAAGCATTCCATGCCACCCATGGTACATCTCAACCTGTGATGCGGATCGACGAAGAGAACACAATTTTCTTTAAGATCGATGAACTGCACGCTGTGCACACAGACTTCTTAAGCGATTTACGTTCGATTGTACGGAATGAAGGCGGTGATGTCCTGGTGGGAGATGCCTTCAAACGTTTAGCTGATATGTTCACTTTGTATAGTGCATTCCTTCATAATTACGGACAAGCTATAGAGACGGTAAAAAAGTGCAGTGCCAATAATCCGCAATTCAAAACAATCGTCTCGAAAATAGTCTTGAACTACAGCGAACAAAATCCTCCATCAATGCAAACGCTGGAAGATTTGTTACATAAACCCGTGGCTAGGGTTCAAATTAATGCACTTGTATTCAATGACCTTCTAAATGAAACACCTCCGAATCACCCAGATCACCAGGCCTTGCGACAGGCCCAAAAGACGATACACGCTTTCTTGAAGCAATTTAATGTAGTCAATCAGCGACTTCCCTCGGAATCAAATAAAAACCTCCGAAGAATGGTTAAGAACTCCTTCATCGTAGAACTAGTCGATGGTCATCGAAAATTACGACATCTGTTCCTCTTCAACGATGTGATCGCATGTGCCAAACACAAGGGATCTGGTCGTGATCGGCTTGAGTACGAACTGAAATGGTTTATCGCTTTGAAAGATGTCGCCACATACGAAGAAGATGCGTCCAGTGATTTCAAAGAATCCTCTCCAGCGAATATTCTGCAATTGAAAACACAGGCATGTACGGTGCGTGATCAAATTCTGCTCGAGGATAAAGACGATAAAAAGTCAAGGGCAAATGGACTGCGTTCGGGAGATAAACACCGCCGCAAACTAGCCTTCCTCGAGTCCCAGCTAGTTCTGGCTTCTCCCAATTTAGTATTTAGAATAGGCAATAAGGCCACCAATAAGACGATGACATTCTTCCTGAGTTCTGACTTTGAACGAACGCAATGGATTGAGTCAATCAAATCGTTGAAGGATGTAAGTTATTTCAAATACATGTATGATGAAAAGGATTTTGTTTTTAATTCTTTGTTTGTTTTCTTAGCAACTGTGCAACATTCCCGGAGCAAATGCAATCAATGCATTAGATGTCCACGCATACATTCTGGCTATGCAAAAAGGCATGAAGGCTGAGATGGGTTCCTATTTGTTGCGCAACAACAACGACGAGAGTCTACTGGTAGGAGATCTGCATATGACTGTGCAAGGACTGACGGGTCTTGAGCATCCGGCGGATTTGTATATTTGCATTGAGGTGGATTCGTATGGGCATTACTTCCGCAAGGCTACAACAAAAATGGTCTGTCGAAGTACGTGCCCACTGTGGAATGAAAGCTTTGTTTTAGAACTAGAAGGCAGTCAAAATGTACGAGTTTTGCTGTATGAGGCCCGTGACATGCCCTTACTGAGGGCGAAATATATTTTGAAGGTAAATCGAAAAATTTCTTAAACAATTATTCTTACTTACATTAAAAAAAAAAAAAAAACATTTCGCAGTTGAGTCGTTCATGGCTTCAAGAGGCACCAACGAATAAAGTGATAAAACTAAGTGATACCATTACATTGAACACATCTCTAAGATTTGTTCCCGGCGAGGTTACACTGAGAAGAGTACCGACATCCAAACCAGGTGCCTTATTCGGTGCCAAAATGAGTCAAATCTTGAAGTGAGCTGAGATTATGATTTTGTGAGATATTTTGATGAATGAATTTCTTATTTTAGACGTGAGAAACGCGACATTCCGTTCATCATAAGCGCATGTGTTCGTGAAGTAGAACGACGTGGTATGACTGAGGTGGGCATTTATCGAGTCAGTGGATCAGCGTCAGATCTCGCCAAGCTAAAGAAGTCTTTTGAAACAAGTAAATAATTAATTTTTGTTTGGAGCGTTTCTTATCTTACGTGATAAATAATTTCTTACAGATGCATATGAGGCTGAACAAATGTTAAAAGACGTTGACATTCACTCGGTAACAGGTATCCTCAAATCGTATTTACGAGAACTTCCCGAAGCTCTCTTTACCGACTTGCTGTATCCCGAACTATTCGAGACATTCAATCAATTTAGCAACAACAATGAAACAGCCCGAATAAAGGAACTGTTATCGATATTTGAAAAACTTCCGCTAGCCAATAAAGCTTCTATTAATCACATTCTAGATCATCTAATTAGGTAAGACAATTTAAAATCGATCAGTCTATGGGTGTAATAATTATTTAATCTTTTCAAACAGAGTAAACCGACAAGAAGCCGATAATAAAATGTCTCTACATAATTTAGCGATGGTGTTTGGGCCAACTCTCCTGCGACCTGGCCAAACGCAAATCAAACAAAAAGATATGCTTGCTTCTAGTACAGTCGATGTGATGGCACAAGCTGGCATACTCTACTGCTTCCTGCAGGCGCGCCTCAAAAAGGATTAGTGTTTGCAAATACAGCGAGCACTTGCCTATCAGATGTTGTGTTCGCCGAGTAGCTTGAAGAAGGCTTCGCGTCTTTTTCCACTGTAAATACCAAAAGAGTTTTATTATATTTAATTTTATTCGATTTTTCTTTTTGCCACATGCGTTATATTTTTTGTATTGTTCTCTCCTATTTAAACTTCTCCAATGTAAACTAAATATATAATTAATATTATTGTTCACTACTATATCACTTTATATATAGAGTTCCACTTAAAACAACACAATTAACTATAAACGAAACAAAAAAAAAACAGTTGTTAAATTAGAAAAAAAGAACAAAACTTATTTGTGGAGATAGAGAACTTGAAAGGTATAAAAAAATCTTGTATATTCTTAAATTTTAATCATTTCTTTTCTAATGAGTAATAGGAAGTATGTTTTTTTGTAATTATTAATGATAATGTTAAAACTTAAGAATCCTTTATATATTGTATACAACAAACAACATTTTATTATTAATTTTTAATTTGAATTACGAGTATAAACAAACAATTTAATGATGTGCTTTTTATTATAAAAAAAAAAAAAAAAACAAATATAGTATATATAATTATGTATTTGACTTTTGTTTAATTTTTTGTGTTTTATATTATTTTTTTTTCTTTTGTAGATTTGAAGAAAGATTAGATTTAAATTTGAGGACCATCACTATTCATGAATATTATAGAAGTGACTTTGCTGTTGAATTTTATAATTTCTTTGTAAAGCTTAAAGCGATAAATTGCAGTATTCACGAGGACACAAAACCGAAAATATTCCTTGAGTTTTCTCAAGTGATCGAAGAACATTTCTGCAGTTTCACGACACGATCTTAAGTATACAGTCGTCAGTCGACTCTCGATTAACCAGGATGGTCCACACTTAACTCATGCCAGATATTCGTAATTCCCCATAGAACGAATGAATAATTTTCTCCATGCAAAGTAATTTATGTAAAGAATTGATAAACACTTAAGTTTCTCAAAAACATCACAAATAATAGAACGAAATCCGAATAATCGATTTAATAATATGTAATTAAATTGCTAAGCAAGAAATTTCCCGGTTAGTCGAATGACGAATATCCGCAGTGAAATGAGGAAAGGTTGAAGAAATGTTAAATTTAGTGCTCAAACATTAAGGTGGTGAAAAGATGAGTGAGAACTAAATTTTATTGAATAGACTAAACACTTTGAACTTTAAAGGTTTGCAGTTTAAGAAGAAATAAAAACGAGAATAATATTTTTGTTTTTGTGGTTTTTGTACAGTTTAGCTTATTTTTTTTTGTATTCGAAATAACAATTTTAACTACATAACCTAGTTAGAAAGAATAGAAGGATAGAAAAGAATTTTTGTTGGCACAGTGGACTGAGAAAGTCAATATTAGTTTATATTTGGCGTAGTTCAGTTAAAATTAAAAAAAAAATGCGGAACTCGTTGCACGTACTTGCTCTTAATACTTAGAATTTTAAAAATTGTGTATAATAACACGTGTACACATTTAATAGAGACAAATTCAAAAGCATGAAATTCTCTTAAAATAGTTTCTTCTTCTTAAATAGTTTCCGTTCAAAAAAAATTGAACATTTATGTAAAGAAAATTTCAAAAATAGTTCGTATGTTTCAAAAGTTTCAAAAAAAAATAATTTCCCGTTTTCGTCATACTGAATTTTTGCAGTAGCCCTTGTAAAAAAATATTGAATCGAAATCAGTGAAGCCTTTAACGAGAGAGTCAAATATAAAGAAAACGGTTCTATGGTTAGTTAAAAATTTTGCTAAATCTTTAAGTTAGGCCCCAGTTATAGCTATCATTGAAAACCATCATTAAAAACTTTAATGACTGAATTTGAGACGTTTAGAAAGTAAAATCAGTAATTATTTTGATGCAAAAATAATGCTGATGGATTGAATTAATACCTTAGAAAAAAAAATCAATTCTATCCCAAACTTCGCCGTAAAATTAAGTTTAATTTTTCAATGATCATTGGTAAGGTTGTTCAATCATTGAAATAATCAAAGTTATTTTATGTGGACGGTTGGGCCAAAGTTTGGCAAAAATTAATAATTAAGTCACCGCCTTCATATTGGCATCAAAATATGCACTGATTTTGCTTTTTAAGTCCCTCAAAACCAATCATTCAAGTTTTCAATGATAGCTATAACTGGGGCCTTACCAAAATGTAGGCTTTACTTTTAGGTTGTATGGCAGGTACCGTTATTTTTGGAGTTGAAAAAAAAAAAATTCCAATATTCTGGGGTGCCACCACGTACAATAATATAAATCGAGTTCAGTCGATACAATCGTGTATATGCAGTTCCCTATTTGGTTCAATCGAATCGAAAACTTCAGCCGATCCGTTCGTAATGGATTCTGTGATACTTTTTTTCGGGATTCGTTTACTATTACGATGGAATTCATCATGGGGATGATTGAAAGCATCCATAACATGAGATAGATACATTAAAGATACATGGTTTTCCTAGAACACGTACGAATTCTTGAAATGAATGCATACAAACTATATCAAAACAGGACACCGATCTACTTGACTGAATTCGTTTGCAGTCTTTAAGGTAAGTCAAAGAAGTGATGGAGAATTTCTGAACTTTGTCCATACATGAACCAACATCATTGATCTAACCTTAACACTAAAAAACACAAAAATAGAGGAAAAAATTGATTCTAGCAGTAGGTCGAAAATAAGTTGAGACTGGAAGTTAAAGACGAAAGAATGCTACCAGGAAGGAAATCCAACCCATATACTTTTGACGTCCACTGCAACATATAGAAATCCGCAATATATTTTAGAATACAATCTATCTATGATAGCATAAAAAAAAATAAATAACACTATATTTTGATTTAAATATATGTATTTATAAACAATGGCAAAGTTCACTTCATTATAACGAGTTTATTCAAATTCTAGATACATAATATAATAGGTATTTTATATATTAAACAAACATTCTTTGCCAAATAAAATAATTAAATAACAAAAGTAAAACAAAACTTATGTGTTATACTGCAACGTATCGCCTTCAAAATTGAACCTTATTCAAGACAAACTTAACATAATAGCAGCAGATATACCTATCAAATTTAAAAAAAAAAAACTAAATTTCAATAATAACTTTTAAAATTTTAACATTAGATGATACATGTAGGTTATGAAAAACTATGTAATCAACAATGCAAAAATATTTTCATAAATAATGTTATATTTAATAATAAAAAAAAATATATACATATAATACAATTTAAAGCCAGCAGTTTTAGAGAATGTAAAGCAAACTCTAATTATAATTAGAATATTATCATTTAGAGAAAGTAAAACTCAAATTGTCTTAATTCAATTTTTTGAATAAAATCCGGTTAATCCGTAGTAAAAGTAAAAAAAAGAAACCATGAATGTATTTATGTATGTACGACGTACGTATAAACGTACAATATACAAAAATATAAAAAAAAACACATCCTACCCTTACCAAAAATGAACTGAAGATAAGTTTTTTTGCATGTAAGCTTAATATGTGCGTATCTTAATGATAAAGATTGTTTGAAAGAAAAAAAAAATATTAATACAAAAAAGAGAGAGGCTGTTTGTATGAATCTGCGTGTCTGAATATCATATTATTTTGAGGTTTTTTCTTCTTTTTGTACTTTTGCAGCATATTCCATATAAATATTATATATACACACTTACAAAACATAAAATGTATGCCAGACAAAAAAAAAAATCATTTAAATTAAACAAAACCAAATTTTTGAAAAATTAAAAACTATATTGTTTTATTTTTATTTTACACAAGCATAATTAATTCTTATCTAAAAATATTTACTAATAATCATCTTCGTCTTCTTGATTTGTTTCGGTGTTAATTTGAGCAGTATCAAATACTGCCTTTTTACTCTTTTTGATTGGACCATCGGAACGTTGAAAGGTTTGTGCTGTTCTCTTTCTTAATTCTCCGACGTCGTCGTCTGTTGTTGATGCCCATTCGAGCACTAACCGCCTACCATACAAATGAGTACTTTGACTTAAAGCTTGGAAAGCTTTTTTAGCGTCACTTTTTGTTATGAAATCAACGAAACCAAATCCTCGATGTGACTCTTCGCCAGGAGTCATTTTCAGAGGTAATCGAATATGTTGTATTTCACCGAAAGCTCTGTAAGACAGGAATAATTATAAGTAATATTTAAAAAAAAATGTATATTAAATGTGTCTGTTAAATAGAATAAAACAAGATTTTTTGTAATTGTGTGAAATTTTTCTTTTGGAAAATTTGTTCGACTCAATATACAACTCTTTCATAAAAATTAAACAAAGCTGTGAAATTCTTAATTCAAACTAAGTAGCTAATGTGCAATCTGCTTAAAGATATCAAACACTCAGAGCGCTTCAGATCCAGCGTTTGCCAGATCTGATTTGTTGCCAAACAATTGGTGAAACCCATCTATCAAGTTCGGACCTAAATCCACGGTTGCCTATTGGCTGAAAGTATTAAACTATTCTACACAAGGAAATAATCTGTTTTTGACTTTATTCCTGAGATAGTAGACCGTAGCGCTTGGTTCAATACGTCTTGTTATATCGTCAATAGATTTGCAAGAATAAGAAATACCCGAGGCATTGGGCCCCATCAGGAATCTCCAGGCTAATTTCTTCCGTCTTCTGTCGCTATCCTGGAATAAATTTCCTTTCCAAGAAAATCCAACGAAATGACAATTTTCCTCTTGAAATTTTTTTCCTGTAACCTTAAAATGCAAGGGAAACTTTCGAGTATCATTCACTTTCCGAACTTTCGAAGGAGGAAAATATTCCCCCAGAAAATAACCACCATTAGTTCAACCTGGCTAAAGCTACTATCGATAGCTTTGCCCCTTGTACCAACACGATATTCCGCGCACCTCAATTAATCAGTTCAGATTTCTGAGGGCTCACTTATTTTACTACGTTTGTTTGATAGATTATATTGAGAAACCTGAACAAGAGTTCTCAGCTAACAGTTAAAGGAACTATACATGCGCAATTGAATTCGGATATTTGTTTGTTGAATGGAAACCGAAAACAAAACTAATTTATTTTTTTTGGTTGAAAGAAAAATGACATAATTCTTCTCTGCATAGAGCTATGTGACCTATCTACAGACTCTAAAACAAAAGACTCAAGTGAACAATGATGCTGAGAAAAAATTCCTACTCTTAAGAATATGGATACTTACTTAAAAATGTCCCGCACTTCATTAACCTTCGCCTGGAACGGAATATTCCGCACAAGAATCTTTGAACCTGTTTGTTTTGTAGCCTTTGTAACTTTTCGCGCTGGTGCAGCTTTTACATCGTTCCTATAACAACAAACAAAAAAAAATGTTACAACTATGAAACAAAAGTAAATAAAATTTAATTATTCTATTTACTCACTTTGATGTCCTATCACTCCTCTTCAGTTCCACCTGTTTGCCATCAATTTCAGTAAACTGCATTTGCCTCAGAGTCTTCTCAGCTATTGCCTTCTTCTTAAACTGAATAAATCCATAGCCTAGCGGTATTATATTCCTAGGATCTTCAGGATCTTTTCGCATTGCCACTTGCACCAAGTGAATTTGTCCCATGTGCTTGAAGTGATTCCGCACAGCATCTTCTCTCGTCGTGAAGTTCAAATTTCTTAGGAAAAGGGTTGTGCCTTCCTCTGGTGGTTCATCATCATCCATATCATCATTATCATCGTTATCTTTAGCTTCTTCCTTCTCCTTGGCCAAAGCCTTCTCCTCTTCTTCTTTTCGTTGCTCCTCTTCTACGCGCTCTCTTTCTCTTCGCTCTTTGTCTTCCCGTTTTAATTGTTTCTTTGTTTTCTTTTCACCCACCTCTTCCACGAGAGGTTCCTCTTTTTTTATTTCTTTTTTAGGCATGGGTGGGGCTTCAGTTTTGAAAGAACCTTCTGGGGCCCATTCTAGATACAACGGTAAATGCTTGAACTTGCTGTAAGCTAACTTCTTGAACGCAGTCCTTGCTTCAGATGGATCTGAGAACTCAATCAAAGCAGTAACTCCACTAGGCGGAAAAACAAATCTCACAATTAGCCCATACTGCGAGAACAATGACTGCAGATCGGACACTTGCGTATCGGCTGGCAAATTCTTAGCCAAAAGAACAGTCTTCGAACGCTTTGCTGTCTGAGACTCAAAGACATCCAAACAAACACCGTTCTCTTCTAGGAAGCTTTTCATTTCTAGGACTATTTGGGTTTCTCCAAGTGCTAAGCGCACAGCTGCACTAGATCCGCCTGTTTGCGAGTCAAGAATCTAAGAATTGTGGTTAATTCAAGTGAATTTGATACGAAATTAAAAGTTAAACTTACATTTTCTTTGGTTGTATCGTATTGTCGAGCCAGAATGTCCGCCACAGCATTGGCCCCGAGAAACAATGAATTCCAATTGTGCGTCTGTTGGGCCGCTTTTTTCAGCTTGAGCTCCTTCTTCTCCTTCCAAGATAGACCATCTTCCTGTGTGTCGTCTTCTTCGTGATTGGAAGATTTTGCGGGAATCAAATGCAACAAGCGACCCTGGAAATTGGATCCATCGAGAGCAGAAAAGGCCTGTACAGCATGTTCTGGCATCACAAATGTTACTGTTCCGAATCCCTTAATTTGTCTGGTTATCGAGTCCACTGGGAGATTTATTTCAGCTATAGGACCATACTCCTCAAAGAGTTTTTGTAAATCATCTTCCACCACATTGTAGGAAAGATTCCGGAAGAAGATTTTGCCCGACTCCGAAATATTTTCTTCGTTTTTGGTTGATTCTTCCTGCTGCTGCCATTTAATTTCTTTGCCACTATAAGTTGTATTCGTGGTCTTATTGTCATTAGTCTTCGCAATCTCGTTCTGTTCTGTGAAGTCGTGGAGAAACACCTGTTTGCCTTTGATGAAACTTTTGTTCTTCAACATGGCAGTGTTGAAGTCTTTCTCTGTCTTGAATCCTACGTAGCAGATGCCGCGCACAACACTTGGCAGGCGAACAGAATAAGGTTTGAGAGGTTTGAAGAACTTGATCACTTCCGGACGGCGAATCTTGTATGGAAGGTTGCGGATTTTAATTGTGAACAGTTGCAAGTTGGCTCTGGATTTTTCTTGTTTGGGTGCAGTTTTGGTAGTAGAGGTTTTGACGAGGGATTTCATGTATTCCAAGTCACTAATGGGTTTCTCTGCAAGTTTTTTTTCATCTTCTTGCTCGTCGTCGTTATCCCTTTCCTCGCCAGCACATTCTATTTCATTCTTTTTTACCGCTGTTACCTTATGTTCTTTTTTTTCACCTACATCATCGTCTTCTTTTATCTTGTCTCCATCCTCAATCATTTTAGCATCGTTAGCCCATAGAGTTCGATTCTTATCGTGGGCTTGCATAAACTCCACAAACTGGGGGTCATCCTTATGGTCCCCGATTATCTCTTCAAACTTCGAAACCTTCTTCGTCTTCTTTTTCAGATATTCCTCTTCTCGCTCCGCCTTTTCCTTCTCAATAATGCCATGAGATTTGCGGAACGAATTACTATCTTTCGAATGTTTGCTCCACGATTGTGGTTTTTCTTCGCCGCCAAGTGGAGCACAAGTCTCGACACTAATTCGACTCGTTTGGATGAACGAATTATTAAAATGTTTAATAGCAGATTGTGCTTCACCATCAGAGCCATATCCAATGAAGGCGAATTTCCGAAATACACCATCTTTTGTGTACTTTAGTTGAATGTCGTTGATGGTTCCTTGGGCTTCGAACAAGTCACGCAGTTTTTTTTCAGTTATCTGCAAGAATCTAAGTAATTTAAGGAAGGTAATGGGATGTATTTGCAAGACTTACATTTTTTGGTAGATTTTTAACAATAACTCGTGACATATTTATATTTTCTTTTGTTAATTTTGTCTAGAAAAAAAAATATTTCATATTTGTTTATTTCACCACGTGCGATCACACAAAAACCAACTTTCAAATGTCACATCTGTCAATGGGAGAATTGGGCATTGTTTTTATATATCAAATAACCTTAAGGTCGACAAAGCACTGGTCACATTGAAATTATATTCAAATGACCTCTTTTCGTCTACTTCCAATAATTTTAGTGCAGAGTTCTTATAAAGAAATACAATTCAACTAAAATTTTCAGTTTTAGGAAATAAATGAGCATAACTATTATCTCATTTCCCATACAAATTAATATTTTGATTCGTAATTTCTTACCATTTTGAACACACCTATAACTTAAATAAAATTGAAAAGCCTTAAAGCATTTCGCTCTCGTGTTGGAGACCACCGACAAATTTCTGAACTTGTCCATTCTATAAAACTCCAACTCTAGTACATTTGAAAAAAAAAAAATTACCAACAATACCCAATTAAGTTTAGGCATTTATTTTTTGACATTTGTGCCGGCGGCGACCGGCGATGCAAAAGCGAAACGAATAAACGATAAACAAAACAAATTGTTGGTAGGTGTAGGCGAACTACGTGCATGCTTTCTTTATTTTAAAAAGTTATTTTTTGTTTATTAAACACAGGTATTTCTTTTATTTCAATATATCTCTTACCATTTTGATGAACTTCACTGATATTTCAGAATGTCTTCCCTGTACCGTCACCTAAAATATTCACTCCAACCTTTTCGTCGTTCATTTACAACCCGTAAATCCCTCACAGATATTCATCCTTATGTTCAAAATGCCCTTAACAAAAATCAACCAATTGTTGCTCTGGAGTCGACGATAATCACCCATGGAATGCCATTTCCACAAAACCTAGAAACCGCTCTAGAAGTCGAGGAAATTGTTCGTTTGGAGGGAGCAACTCCCGCCACCATCGCCATCCTCAATGGACGAATTAAAGTTGGCCTGAGCTCTCAAGACCTCAAGGAACTCGCTTCCACAGATCCAAAGAATGTTATCAAATGTTCTCGCCGAGATTTACCATTTGTCGTTGGTAACTCGAAATCGGGAGGAACAACTGTAGCGGGGACAATGATTATTGCCAATATGGTTGGCATTCGAATCTTTGCAACTGGGGGGATCGGCGGAGTACATCGAGAAGGTGAGAACACAATGGACGTGTCGGCAGATTTAGTCGAACTTGGAAGAACACCAGTTTGTGTTGTTTCCAGTGGAGTTAAATCGATATTGGACATTCCCCGAACTTTGGAGTTCCTCGAAACCCAAGGAGTATGTGTAACTAGCTTTGGAAGTCCCGGAGGAAGTTTTCCAGATTTCTACACCCCAAATAGTGGTTGTAAGGTTCCTTACAATGTAGAAACTCCCGAAGATGCCGCCAAACTTGTCCAGTCATTGGTTGATCTAGAACTTGAGTCTGGAATGCTGATTGCAGTCCCAGTTCCCGATATGCATGCCATGAACAAGCAGGAGATCGATGAAGCTATCAAAAAAGCTCTTCTCGAAGCCAAAGAAAAAGGAATCGAAGGAAAAGCTGTAACTCCATTTCTACTGGCAGCCATTTCCAAGTTGACTCATGGAAAAAGCCTAGCCTCCAACATGGCATTGATTAGAAACAACGCCAAAGTCGCTGCACAGATCGCTAACGCTTACTGTAGAGCTTCTAAACCGAAAACACCTGAACAACAAAACCCTCCGGTTGTGATAGGCGGTTCAATTCTCGATCTTTCAATGACCTTGCAGGATGACTTCAAACTGGATGGAGCCACATATGAAGTAAAGGTGAAGCAAACTGCCGGAGGAGTTGGTCGAAATCTTGCTGAAGGGATCTACAAGCTTTATGGCTCAACGAACTTCATTTCTGCTGTTGGCAATGATGAGTTGGGAAAAAGTCTTCTTAAACTTATACCAGAGCCCTTGACTGCTGGAATATTCCAAGACCCAAATAGATCCACATCGCTGTGTTCGGTAATCTTCGATAAATGTGGAGACTGCAAACTGATCATGGGAAACATGGAAATCCACCGATCTATAAGTCCAGAACTCATTTTGAAAAATGAACACATTTTGTCGCAAACCCCTCTCATTGTCATGGACGGTAACTTGCCGTTAGATACAATGGAAACCCTCTTAACGATTGCTCATAAGCACAAAAAACCTGTATTCTTTGAAACAACTGACATGCGAATAGCTGCTAAACCATTTAGTCTTCCAAAAGAGCTCTGGCAAGAGATAAAGTTCATCTCGCCAAATCTTTATGAATTAGTTCATATATCTAAAGCCCTGACAGGACAAGAGTTGGAAATTCCCCAAGACCACAATGAATTGCTTCCATTTGCCAAAATAGCTCTCAAATCAATTCATGAGCATTTCCATTGCATTTTACTTACTTTGGGCGCACATGGAGTCATCGTTGATCGAAGAAAAACGCAGCAGTTGCTTGACCTGGAAGACCATTCGGTAGTTGAACGTTCCTGTCGCTTTTATGCCACCGAGGAGATTAAAAATCTTGTCAATGTGTCTGGAGCTGGTGATAGTTTTTCTAGTGGTTTCATTGCAAATATGTTACGTGGAAAAACTGAGGAAGAATGTATTGCATTGGGTTTCTTTGCTGCTAGGAAAGCCCTGCAATCCGATGGTGCTGTTCCTAAAAATTATTTTGACAAGGAACCTATTTTAAATGCGCCCAAATGGAAGGAAATATAGTTGACTGTTCTAATAGTAATATTATTTAAATTATTAAAATAAAAGCTTTATTTTTCTATAAATTAAAAAAAAATGTCCAATTTAGTTTTCGTTTAGTACTGCCACCTGGAAGAAGAGACAAAAAAGTCAATTAATAGAAAAATTAAGTTTTGGTGCTAACTTACAGTTTAACCACTTTGTCCTTTCCACCAGATGCTACTTTCGAACCATCAGGGGCCCAATCGACCCCAAATACTTCATCTGCATGACCTGGTAGTTCTTGGGCAAGTTTCTTAGTTTGGACACTCCAAACTAAAAAAAAAAAAATTATATATTTGTTTAAAAATAATTGTTAACTGTTGTTGTTTGTTAATAATAAAAGGTGTTGTTTTTCGTGAAATATATTTATGTTACTTTGAAGGTATATGTGTAAAGGGCTTTGTCCATCTGGTGTCTATTTTACATCGAAAAATGACATAAGTGGAAAGATCCAACGAATAATTCCCAATTTTTTTTTGGCTAAGAAGGCTCTATGGGGAAGAAGCATGGACCTTGTCACGAAGGGATACAAATTTGCTTGGTTCTTGCGGTGATGGCTAAGAAGCGTGGAGCGCATGGACAGCGACTACAGCCCAACGAGTCTTTGAATTTACCCCCGATGGACTACGCAGCAAAGGGAAACCCCACCATAGGTGACGCGCTCAATTGAAAAATGACCTCAGCAAACTTGGTGAGCGTAATGGACTGGCTGAAGGAGCTTGTTGGCTTAGGACGTGGTCTCTCCTGGATTGTAAACGCTATCTAATGTAAATTAATTAACTACTTGTGATGTAAACTATGGTTTCATCAAAACTAAGCTCAGTCTCGGGTTTTAGCCCGTTTGATTGCCCTCCTGACGATAGAGCAGAGACTAGCCAATTTCTTTTTTTTATAAAACTTTCTTCTTCGAACAGCTCGGCCAAGACTCTTATATCAACTTTATAATGAACAACCTACTTTTGTTCTTATCTCACCTTTTAACGTTGAATCCTTGCTGCCACTCAACACAAGTCTTGAATCAGCTGACCATGCCAGAGTGTACACGGCTTGAACATGTCCTCGGAATGTAGCTATAAATCCTCCATCTTGTGCTCGCCACAATCGAACTGACTTGTCAAAGGAGGCTGAGGCAATGTACTTCACGTCTGGAGAAAACTTCACATCGTTTACAACGTTTTGATGGCCAGTCATTCGTTCGACGCACTTGGACTGATTTGATCGCCAGAGGTAGAGTGTGAAATCATCGGAACAAGATACAAATGACTCCACGCCATCGGGACAAGCTTTATTGAAACGCTGTTGAGCCATCTCTTTTAGTTCTTCCTCTAAAATTTTGAATAATTAAAAAACGTTATTTTGGAAGACAATTATGGAAGAAGTTACTTGGAATTTCGGTGTATTTCTTTTGGCGGTCGGTCACTGGATGGTATGGACCAGTTCGGAGGACATAATCTGTACTAAGTGCAATATAGTTTACCCAATGAGCATGACCTGTGAAAGTTTTGCAAAGAACTCCGTCGGCCGCCCGCCACATTTTGACGGTTCGGTCTTTGGATGATGTGAATAGCAGACCGGATCCACCCCATCGCACAGAAGTCACCGACATCCCGTGCCCTTAAAGTGGGAGATAATAAATTTCTGAGACTTCGAATAATTTAAGAAGACATCTTACCCGCTATAACCATGAGACAATGACCCAAAACAGTGTCCCAAATCCTGGCATCTCCATCGGCACCAGCACTGGCTAATTTTCGGCACTCCGGTTCCATATGATAAGGCTCCCAGCTTAAACCGTTTATCCATTTCTTATGTCCATTTAGCGGTCTTCCGATCTGCTTTCCAGTTTCGGGATCCCAAATGAGTATGACTCCTGCTTTGCACGCACTGGCAAGTTTTTTACCATCTGGCGACCATGAGACGCATAGAACCCATTGCTTGTGCCCAGAACACGTAAAATGTGGGGTTTCTGTGTTAAGATCCCAAAGCCGCACCGTAGTATCCCCTGAACCACTTGCCAAATGCTGTCCATCTGGACTGAAACCGATAGAAACAACAGCTTCCGCATGTCCAGGCATAGAACTTGTGCATCGGGTGACTGGACGGACTTTAAACACTGCCTGCGGTTGATAAACGATGTCGATAACATTTTCTGTGTCTATAGTTTTCAGGTCGAGAGTTTTGTCGAGTGTTTGTTTGATTTCATCCTCGTTGACAAAAAACAAATATGGTGTGGGATCTTCGTTCTTGAGCAGAGCATTACAAATGAGACCTAGTTGTTCGACTGTGATTCCCGAAGGGAGATCGATAGGAGGACCTGCTTCTTCACCAGTATCTGATATAAGACGAGCTTGTACTGTGTGTGGGCCAGATGGTGGAGCTTCCTCTACTGTGGCTTCAGAAATTCGTGGTTTTTTGAAAAGATTTTGATACATTTTTGGTAATTTTTAGATAAAAACGAAGAAACTAAACTTTCTTGAAACGTGCACACTGCACAAAAAAATTATTTAACAGCTTAATTTGAAAAGTCAAAACAAAAGGAAACGTGCTTGCCGATAACATGATGCTATCGAAAAATGAACGCATTCAAAGAATCTATGACTGCTTTTAAACGATGCAATTTCTCTATGCCATTTTTAAGCACGTTGGCAATGGACGTGTATGTGGTGGCCGTGGGGTAGATGAAATTGCTGAGGTTGAACAAATTGCAGAGTTATCGCTCATTCTTCTTTGTGCTTTTCCTTATTGTTCGAATGTTCTTTATTTTCATTCGACCTCCACTAAGATAAGTTAAATCAAGTGAAGTAAAGAGTGCAGTGAGATGATTCTTCTTCACTTGCACAAAGATAACTTTTCATTAAAAATCGCTGTCGTGTAAAAGGTATTTGCAATTAGAAGGAAACCAAAGGAGAAACGAAGATTAAAAATCGTTGTAATGTAAAAGCAGTCTATCTAGAGAATTTATCTATCTACAAGTTCCGCAAGTGTGAATAATTTTCAGTATACTCATCAAATTTCGCGATTCCGCAAGAGTGAGGTTCAAATTTTTCAATAGAAAAGTAGTGGCTTGCGTTATTTTTCTATACAATAGTATACAATACAATACAATACAATACAATACTATTGGTCGACAAAAAACGACGTCCGAGGCTAAGCAATTTACATGTTAAATGCAACAACAACTAATCCCCTTCGGGCTTAGCCAAGAGAATACTCGGGGCTTAACTTAAGCACGGAGAAAAACTGTGTTACCGGTGTGAATTGCATACTTGTTATCGATAGCTTGTATGGAAACTCCATTTTGTTTCTGTAATGGCGTCGCTAATCCCCGATGTCGTTTTTTTCAACCAAATCCCTACGGGCTTGCAAAAAAACACGGTTTATACGGATTATATCTGATAATAAGAAACGACTGGAATTGAAACTGGGCACTTTCGAGAGAAAAATTCTTCGGCGGATATTTGGTCCTATATGCGAAGAAGGCGAATGGAGGATTAGATTCAATCGTAAATTGTACAAGCTGTACCAATATGTGGATGTAGTCCAAAGAGCCAAAACACGTCGACTACACTGGCTACCGGCCAAATCGAGCCAAGAGGGACAACAACGCTCCAGCCAAGAAAATCTTCGAATCCCAGCCCCCAGGTTCGAGACGACCAGGAAGACCGAACCCGCAATATCTCAGGGAGAGACCCTTCATGGATCAAGATAAGTAAGTAAGTAAGTAGTAATAAAAAACGACTATTAAATTCGAAAAAATATTTGTTTTTGTGCGAAATAATTAGCTGCTTTTAAACAATGCAATTTCTTCTTGCGATTTTTAAGCACGTAGGCGAGAGACACGCGTATGTGGTGGCTGATGGGGTAGACGAAATTGCTGAGGTTCAACAAATTGAAGAGTTATTGCACATACTTCTTTTTGCTTTTCCTTATTAATCTAATCTGTTTTATTTTCATTCGTCGTCCACTCAGGTAACTTCGCTCAATCAAGTGGAGTAAAGGCTTAACTACATACAAAAAGTGAAAAAGTACAAAATTGACAATTTTCAAAAGTCCTTTTTGGCATATGTAGCCTTAACGCGTGAACTAATGTGGCTTTCGTTTCAACCAATTCTGATTTGGGTGTCAGATCTTAAATCTTACTGGCAAAACGAACACAAAACGTGATTTTATTTTGTTTTATGATTTTATGGGTACCACTTTTAAATCAACAACTGGTTAAAGTCACTTTTCTTTGATATGTGTGCAAGTGCGTGTGAAAATGTGTGTAAATCTTGCTAAAAACCGAGATCTGCAAAATCGACTTCAGATCGACAAAAATTCGATTTTTTTGGTTGAAAAGAAAGGAAAAACTTGTCACAAATCAAAAAAATAAAAAACAAAAAATCGATTTTTTTTGGTCCAAACGAAAACCACATAAGTTAACTTTTCATTAAATATCGCTGTCGTGTAAAAGATATTTGCAATCAGTCTATTGAAATATAAAAGGTTGCAGCAACTTATAGTTCTCGTTGGTTAAACAAAATGTGAAAATTTCTACCAAACACTGAACACTGCGATTATTTACTACCTGAACACACTCTTCAAGTAAGCAAAAATGTCCTTTCGTTAAGTTGCAAGAATTCACCTTTGTGCCTGTCTGTCAAAATTTAACGAACTTCTTTTTTAAAATTTGAAATGAAAACATAAGCTTCTGCGTCTGCCTGCAGTAAAATTAAAAATACACAACAAAAGAAATACAACTTTCTATTTTTATTAAAAATGTTAAACGCCGAATATGAAATACAAAACTTTGGTTTCTCCGTAGAACAAATGAAACTTGAAAGTAAGTTAATATAAACAAATAAAACTCCATTAAAAATCCGACTAACAAAAATGACCCAGGGCGCCATGTAATCAAACAACACCTCGTATCACTTCTGAAGCATTTTGTGAATTCCTTAATAAGAAAATCCAATGTGTCGGAAGAAACATCCACCAAACTGATTGGCATCCAAAAAGATTTATCCGAAAAGATGTTCGCGTCATTCGAGAAAACCCTAGAATCCATCGAAAAGCTAGATGAACAAAATTTCTCTATTCCCGCTAATGTGCTACTCCACCAGGACCTAAATCACGCCAAGGGATACACAAAAAACGATGAAGATAAATTGCAAAATGAGGTTGAAAGCTTGAAAAAACAATTCCTTGAGGTAAGTTAGTTAAGTCTTGAATTAAATGATCAAGTCAACCCTGAGTGATGCTATCAATTCCAGAACTCAGTGATGATATCTGCAATTGAAGCTGAAAACAGCAAATATCTTGAAATTCAGAGCATTATTCAGGATGAACTAAAAGTATTCCAAACTGTCCAGGAGACCTTCACAGCCATAAACATACAAAATATGCGTCAAATGGTAAACAATGTAAGGCAAACATTAAACAAGCTAAATGCAAAGAAATAAATTAAAAATAGATTCAGTTTAAAAATTTTGAATTCAAATTGAAAGAATCGTATTCTGTCTGTCTTTCTTGTCCAATGTGTGTGTGTTCTTCGTTGAGAAAATTCTTCTCTTCTTTGGTGGATTGGGAAATTCTATTTGCGTCGTCCTCCGCCTCCCCCCTATTTCATGATGCTGTTGGATGGGGGAAAACTCATGGTATATTCATTTATTCGCCGCATCGTCGTCTATTCTACTTTCCCAACGTCTTTTCTCTGCTCGTCGTCGTTGTGCCATCTCGTTGTATGAAAATTCCTTTCACTCGGCCATTTTGGCGAAAATTTTTTCCATCCAACGAGTGCAGGTGAGAAAATTCTGAAGGAAAACCCAAATTTCTCTGAAAGTAAGTTAAGACAACCCACGAAAAGTGTGAAATTTAAAACATTTTATTGCAGGAAACTAAAAAACGCAGTTTTCATTTGGAAAGGCGTTTTAGTTTTCACGATAATCCATAAAGTTCAGCCGGGTGCAGAAGATTACAGTGCATAAGCGGAGCACACCATATTTTTTTCTCATAAAATAACCCCTGCTGTTGCAACAGCATCAATTTTTGAAGTTCAAAGATGAATGTTGAGAAGTTAAAACGCCTTCAGGCTCAGGTAAGAATCGGTGGAAAGGGTACTCCACGTCGTAAGAAGAAGGTTGTCCATCAAACCGCAGCCACCGATGACAAGAAATTACAGAGTTCACTCAAGAAATTATCGGTGAGCACAATTCCGGGCATCGAAGAGGTTAACATTATCAAGGACGATCTGAGTGTTATTCACTTCAACAATCCCAAAGCACAGGCATCTTTGTCGGCTAATACATTCGCCATAACCGGACATGGAGAGAACAAAAAGATCGTTGAGATGTTGCCAGAAATTTTGCCACAATTGGGCCAGGAGACTGTTGTCCAATTGAGGCGGTTTGCAAGTAACATCAATGCGGCACATAAGAATCTTAGTAGTGTGGTAGAAGAGGATGATGTACCCACATTGGTTGGGGACTTCGAGGAGGCGTCAAAGTACGAGGTCAATCCGGTCGTTGTGCCTTTAGCTGAGGAAATCAAAGAGCTGCAGGAGATTGTCAAAGAACAGAAGGATTTGGATCAGAATAAGCCTATCAACGAAGACGGATTAAAGAAAGAAGAAGAAACTGAAAAAAAGACACCAGATACTAAGTCGAAGAAGGAGCAGAAAGGTAAGGAAGGAGGAAAGAAAGGTGAGAATAAGAATAAGCCATCCAATGAGAGTACAAAGAAGGAAAACTCTATTAAGCAAAATGATGTAAATAATGTAAATGAAGGAAAGAAAGACCAGAAAGCCGCAGGTGGTCAAGGAAAGGGTGGTAAGAAGGGCAAAGGTGGAGCTGAAGTCAGTGAAGCAGCTTCCAAGGGAGATAAACCTAAAGAAGCTGAAGTTGCTGTGAATAAGACAGCGGCAACAATTGAGGTTAAACCAGAACAGATTCAAGCTAAAAAGGTAGAACAAGTTCAAGCGAAGAAACCTAAAGAATCAGCTAAGAAGCCGGACGCATCAGGTGATGTGGCTAAAACTTCTGAGAGTCCAATTCCTGCTGATGGTAAAAAATCACCAAAACCTGCGGCAGCTCAGAAGACGGAGAACGTTAAGAAACCAGACGCAACTGAGAAGATAGAAGTGCAAAAGCCAGTACCGGAAGCAGCTAAAAAGACAGGAACTATTCCAAAGGTTGCTGAAGTTCCAAAGGAAGCACAAATCAAAAGCGAAGCAGTTAAGCCAGCTGAAGCAACAAAGAAGGTGGAATCGGCAAAACTTGTTGAAACAACTAAACCCGATAAGCCTAAAGAAGAAGCCAGACCTGCACCAGCTGCAAAAATGGTTGAATCTCCAAAAGCCGTGGAGTCTCCTAAGGCCGTAGAGACACCAACACCAGTTGAGGTATCGAAGTCTGTTGAGACACCCAACATAGCAGTAGAACCGGCTAAACCTAAACCAGTCGAAGCTACGAAAGCTCCTGCTGAAACACCTAAACCAGTGCAAGAAGTGAAGGCAGTTGACGATGGCAAACCAGTAGAAGCAGCCAAAACGGTAGAGGCACCTAAACCAGTGGAAGCTTCCAACCCCGTTGAAGTATCCAAACCAGTGGAACCAACTAAAATAGAAGCTCCCAAACCAGTAGAAGCACCTAAGCCAGTGGAAGCTTCCAAACCAGTTGAAGTATCCAAACCAGTTGAAACAACTAAAACAGAAGCTCCAAAACAAGTAGAAGCACCTAAGCGAGTGCAAGCTCCTAAACCAACAGAAGCGCCTAAGCCGGTAGAATCCCCAAAATCAACAGAAACGCCTCAGCAAATCAAACAAGTAAATGCAGCCAAACCAGTTGAGACACCGAAAAATGTGGAGGCTCCAAAATCAGTTGAATCATCAAAATCAGTGGAAGCTCCCAAATCTATTGTAGAGGCTGCCCAATTAATAGAGACGCCCAAGCCAGTTGAAACACCTAAATTAATTCAACCAACAACTCCGAAACCACAAGATGCAAAACCTAAGCAAGATTTAAAATTAGTCATCCCTCCCAAAGACATAGAGACTTCTAAAGCCGTGGAAACGCCAAAAACAGGAGAAGCATCGAAACAAGCTACAACACCGAAATCGGCTCAGACGCCAACATCAGCTGGAAACAAACAAACAGAAGCACCAAAAAAAACACCAAGAAGTCCAAAAACTTCAGAGTCAAAGGGAGCGGTTACAGTTCAAAGTCCAGTTCAGGTGTCACCAAAACCTGAAACTCCAAAAAAACCGACACCGAAGTCAGCCGAATCACCAAAAACTAATAAATCTGCACCGGCTGCAAAGCCAGCTCCTGAAGCTGTAAAATCACCAGAAACACCCAAGCCGGCAGAAGAATCGAAAACAGTGGAAGCTCCAAAGAAACCAGAAGTACTCAAACAAACTGAAGCTCCTAAGGTAGTTGAAGTAACAAAGTCACCGGAATCACCAAGGCCAGTTGTGGCTCCTAAGCCAGCTGAGACTGCAAAAACACCCGAATCGCCGAAACCAGTAGTTCCCCCTAAGCCAGTGGAAGCGCCAAAGACACCAGAAGCACCCAAACCAGTTGTATCTCCTAAACAGGCTACAGAAGCAAAAACACCTGAACTGCCAAAACCAGTTGAGACTCCTAAGCCAATTGAAGCTCCTAAAACACCAGAAACTCCAAAACCAGTTGAAGCCACAAAGCAAGTTGAACCCCCAAAGTCAGCTATTACAGCTAAACCAATCGCAACTCCCAAAACACCCCAAGCTCCTGAGACAACCGCAGTGCAATTAAAAGCTGAAGTCAAGCCATTAACTCTTGCTGATGTCATTAAATCACAAGAATCATCTGAGCCAGTGCCATCGCCAGCAAATACCGATGTTCCTGCTCCAGCAGCTGTAGCACCAAAATCACCAGAAGCAACTAAACCAGCTGAATTGCAACCAAAACAACCTGAGTCACCGAAAATCATCGAGCCAGTAATATCAGCCGAATCCAAGAAATCTGATCAGCAGCAAAAAAACAACAAGGCACAGTCGCCTAGGCCAAAGCAAGGTAGCCCAGTTAAGCAGCAGCCACCAAAACAAACTACACCCAAGCCTCAGGACAAACAGCCTTCTCCTAAGCCCCAACAGCAAGCAAAACAACCGTCCCCGAAACCAGCGACCGCTCCTAAACCTCAGCAGAAGCAGCAAAAGCCAGCACCAGCTTCACCAATAAAGCAAGATCCAGGGTCACCTGTGAAAGCTGAGGCAGCTGCATCAGCTCCTGCATCGCCTGCCAAGTTAGAGCCACCATCACCTAAGCCAATACAGCAACCGAAGCAGGCCTCTCCAAAACCACAGCAGCCAAAGCCAAAGGCAAAATCTCCACAGCCCCAACAAAAGCCACAAGCTAATGCCGCACAACCACAACCGGAAAAGAAGTAAATAAATAAAAAGAACTTCTCACCCAGCAGCATTAAACAGCCGAGCCCTCGCACTTGTTCTATCATCATTAAATAAACCACAACGACTAATGTTCCTTAAAAATGGGCCTACTCGCTTCGCCTTAACACAATATTCTAGTCCTACTCGAACGTATTGTTACTCACGACAGTTCCTCAAGCTTCTAATTTCGTTTTTTTTTAGTTTGTTACTTAAAAAAGGCTGCAGAGGTGAATCCTAAAATACACTAAGTGTTCTTCGCTCAACATTTTTCATGCTCACCGAATCACACATCCATATACTATCCATCCACATTGTGTTGTTATCCTTCCACTTACTTGCATTTCTATTAATTTTTTTAGGAACCAATCCCAGGTTGTTTTTCTTGTTTGCCAGTTTTCGAGTTATACTTGCCTTTGAGATATAACGTTTTTTTCTTGTAGAAACTAAAAAAGACGCGGTTATGTTAACGCATTTTTTTTCTTCTATATGGTTTACAACGAATTTATATATATATTTTGTAGATTTTAGTTTTTGGGCTTTAGGGTTTTAGGGTTTTTTGTTTTTCTAACTCACTTTTTAGAAGTCCTGCACAGAAACTCATACCCATTCTGAGAAAAATACTCATTTTTTTGAAAAAAAAATAATAAAATTGTTTTGTTAATTTCTGTTAGATTTTATTTAAAATACATTTAACAGAATTTTTACCTTCATATTGGCTTTTATGTGATTGGGAGAAATACATAAATAAAATAAACTAATGTTTTGGACAATACAAAAAAGTTCCTCGTCCTCTGAGAGATGATACTTAAAATAAAAAGAAAAAACTGACTGTTAATTGAATTATAAACAAAAAAAAAAATTAAATTTTAAATACATATTTATGAATAAACTTTGTAAACAAAGTTTTGTACCTTTTTCCGAGGGATATTTGTTTGTTTTTTTTTTCTTTGAAGTTAATAAAAAAAAATATATATACATACATACATATATGCTTGCAAATTTGGTAGTTTTATTGGGAAACAAATTAATAAGGTGTATCTGAAAAGCTTTCGGAAAAAACATGTTAAATTTGGAAATAAGTAAGTCATTAGAAATTTGCATTCGAATATATCTCTTCGAACGTTAAATAGCTGTTCCAGCTGTAGCTTACTGTCAGCTGTAGTTCGATTACCACGAATCCTTTCTTAAGAGAAGAGGTTTGTAGATGGAGAGCAGAAGAGGACAGGGCCAGATGTTCCGTCGTAGAGTAGATGGTAAATGTGACACTAAACAAATTGAATACAAAGGCCATTCGTTTCAAAAAAGAAAAACTTTGTGCATGCTTCTGGCAATTATCTTTAATTTGTACGTAGATTTTTTATCTGCGGGGTCAATCATTTCAAGGCCATTTTAATTTTAATCGTTATTACTTTTTCCAATTTTTCTCGTTCCATAAGAAGATAACGTAAATTGTTCTTATCATATAATTTGTGGAGCACAGAATTTGCAATATTTTGACATATTTTTAAAGATGATGCCATATCGGTGTCTTAAGTTATAGCCCTATCAAGTCTACCGCTTAATTCCGTTAAAGATTTCCATATCTATGTACATCTTTCGATATGAGTTTTTTTTTAAAGCTTACGAGACCTCTGTCACTGTTATGTAACGTAGGTATTGGACGTAATCAGTGGTTAATTTCTTGTCGTTTTGAATTTTTTTGTACAGCTCTAGCCCGAACTCTATCGTAATAAGAAACTGTATCCATTGTCTCAAAAACATTGCGATTCCGAACGGATTGGGTGATTATTTTCTGAATTCGTGAAAATTTTGGCTTACGATGGAAATCGCTGAGGTAGATATTTAGACGATTTCTATTGTAAACCGAAACTTTTTGAATCCCAACAAATACTATCATAATAGAAAATCAAATCCAAAATTACACTGCACCATAAAAACATAATTTATTTATTTAAACATTTAACTAAAATTAAAAATATACATATTCTCTTAAAAATAACATGCAGACCTTTAGCATCGTTTGTGGAAGAAAATAATTTAAAATAAAAAAAACATATAAATGAACTTCACACATTGTCCAGCCAAAATATTAATTTAATGGAAATGCAATTAGTTAACTTATTCTTTCTTGGAAGTTGCAGCCTCTATGGATTTCTTATCCTTATCGCCACAATTAAGCTTGTAAACAGAATAGTTTAGTAAAGAGGCAAAACTAAGCCAAGCTATATAGGGGATGAAAACACAACCAGCCACTTTATTGATCTTATAGAAGAGAATGCCACACACAACGGATGTGGCAGTCAATGCTATCAAATCGATCAAACCCTGAAAACAGAACAAACAAACATTAGCAGATCCTTTGACCAAATAACTACGCCAAGGGCTCTTACCCCCAACATATTCTGTGTGCCAAAAAAGATAGGTGTCCATGCCCAATTCAGAGCCAATTGGGTACCATAAGCGATCAATGGCAATTTTGCATCGCCACCGAAACCACCACCATCTCTCCATACCAAATATGAGGCATAACCCATGCCAGAGTACAGAGATGTCCACATTGGAGCAAAAATCCAGTTTGGTGGACGGTAAGATGGGAAGTTCAGATGACGATACCAATTATCGATATGTTTTCTTGTGATTTGGCCATTGACAAAGCCACCCAAATTAGGAAAAATAACTGCGCCGGCAATTTTTAGGAACTCCGAGTTCATCGTTAAAGTTATTGGACGAGGACAGTTTCACAAAGACAAAGTAGAATAAATATTTTTATTATAGAAGAATTTTATTTTGTACTTTAAATTATTATCTTTAAAAGGTCGGATCTGTATCTAATCTATAGTTTCTTTTTATTTTTTTATTGGAATTTGCAATGTCAGAACGGCGGAGAGCCAGGTTGATACGGATAACGGATGTCATTTGAAAGCAAAATCCGAAATATTTTGTTTATCCAAAATTTTGTATTGCTGGATGCGTTCAAAAATCTTTGTACGTTCCCTTTCACACGAAGAAACAAGTTGCTGGAGATTTTATGAAGTTTTCTTTAAATTTCTTTTCAAATCTCTTGTAGCTTTGACACGAAGAATCAAAATCGTAAAGTTTCTTGGTTGAACGCACAATAACATCAAGTGCGAAAAGAAATGTCAAAAAATCTCCTTAATCGTTGACCGCGGAGATTTTGTTCACACCACCTACTTCGTGCCCTTCTCTCCAACAGATTAATAGTTTCAGTTTCCTCTTGGGAAAGGGGACTAAAACTGTCTGAACAGCTTTGTGTCACAATCAAAGATTAAGCCCGAAACACACTACTCTCGTGTGGTGTCTTGGGGAGTAGTGTGTCGCTATCGCTCTTATATATTTCTGCGTAGAGCCATATTTGTATCGTGTGATGCGTCACACTATTCCACAACTCACCACACGAGAGTAGTGTGGTTCGAGCTTTAGCCGTGTTTTTTTGCATGCACCGAGGAAATTCGTGAAAAAAAAGACGTCGGGGCTAAAAAATATTTACATGTTAAATGCAACAACAACTAATCCCCTTCGGGCTTAGCTAACACCCCTATAACACTAAAGCTAGGACCGCACTCGGCGGAACTGCACTTCAGCGGAACTGAACTTCACGACTTATTTGTGGGAAATTGTATGAGCTATATCGCACTAAGCGACAACTGCACTTCACGACGCGACACTATGCGACAAAGTTGGTAATCTGACCAACTGTGTCGCGACGTGAAGTTTCGTTCAGTTTCGTGCGAAAGTGCGCACGGTGTCGCTGAAGTGCAGTTCCGCCTAGTGCGGTTCTACCTTAACAGGGCTATTATCTACATGAAGATAAGAATCCTCGGCAGCCATTTCAATTTGCCTACAAGCTTGAAATGTCAGTTTGGAGATAAAAATGACAGTGTACAGACATCTAACAAAATGCTTCTTCTAGCATTTATCACTTTTTGACAAGTAAACCGACGAGAAAATCGGGAAAAGAAAAAAAACTCCGAAAATTTTACTTGGAACAGATAATAAAAAAAATAATAAATATAGTATAAAGTGTCAGCACTGTTTGTCAAAATATATTGTACACAAACCACACCCGCACAACTCATAACATGTGTACAACAACCTTATATTCAAGTCTCAAACCATTCTTCAACTACCTTGCCAGACTACCTTGCCGACTTCTTGGGGCACTGCACAGAAATTTTTGTTTACATCCTCTGGCTGCCATTGCAATCCGTTTCCACGGCAACGGTCTGTTTTTGTTTCAAAACCTTATCAGAGTTAAGAAATTGAAAACTGTGTGCAAATTATAAAATTAATAAAAAATGACTTTATACTTTGATTCAAAAGTACAGTTTCTGGATTCAGATGCTGTTAGCACCATCGGACGATGGCACCCAAACGAACCGGTATTTGCTATTGCATCTTATAGCCAAGACCGTGGTGGTTCTGTGACCATATTCGATGATTCTGTAAGTTTGGTCAGTCATTTTGAAAAGCCTTTGTTTCATCCTTTTGTTAATGCAGGGAGAACCTCTTCGTGATATATCTTATCCAGTTCATCCAATATCCCAAGCTACTGCGCTGGCATGGCATCCCGAGAAACGTTTGTTGGTTACTGGTTGGGAAAATGGTGAACTTCATGTGTGGTTTGATGGACACCGAGAGTTTGCAAGTGTTCAAGGGCCACACAAGGCTCCAATTATTCTTTTGGAATTTAGTGAAAAAGGTGGTCGTATGGTGACCGCAGACTCGATGGGTTTACTTACAGGTTGGCGATGTGATGGGCAATATCAGTTTCTCACAATGTTCTCCCATGATTTACGAGATGCTTTGATGAATATAACCTTTCGTAAGTCAGTCGATAGCCCTGTTAGGACGGAGCTCACAAACTTGGCAAAAGCAGCAGTAGCTGGAGATGAGACTGCACTGGATACATTGACCAACTGGCGACCAAGAACGGCAGCAAGAAACTTGACACACTCGGGTGTGAAAGACAATCACTGTTTCTATGTGGGAACTCAATCTGGTGTAATTTTTTATCTCAACCAGGGAGGAACATGTTCAGAGTTCTTAAAGAGTAACACTGTTCCAATAACACAAGTGCTGTGGCATCCAAAAAGGTTTACTTAGGCATTAGGAATTCTGGAGTGTGTTTAATTAACATTGATGTTTTTTTTTTTTAGAGATGCAATTATCTGTCTTATGGAAGATATGACTGTAACTCACTTTCTAGCTGAATCTTCAGGAACTCTTACTGAGCTTGATAGAGTTAAACTGAGTGGAAAAATACCTGGAAATAATGGAGCTATCTCTTGGGCAGGAAATTGTTTGGCTATTATAACAGGTTTGTCCCACCATCCAATATTTAAATAAGTAACCCCAGTTAAGCCAACCAACCAGTTTCAAACTATTGCAAGGTAAATTTCCAATTAACTTAAACGGAGGTCTAAAAAACACAACATTTTAGATTAGAACTTTTACATTTGATTTCTAATTGAAAAAAATTACATTCATTGTCGTTTTTTATAAAAAAAAAAAACAGAAGAAATATTAAAGAAGTGCTCTTTCGTGATTTTAGGTGATTTTTCTATTCGCATTTGGGACATGGACACCAGTGAGAACTTTTTGCTAAAAATGGACTTGCCTGGTTCAGGTAAGAACATTTATCATTTATCACTCCTTTGAATCTTGCATTTAGCTTTGGAATCAATTTTGCATTATTTTCACACACACATAATTTAAACTTTTTTTGTTTGCCCTTCGATAACCTTATCGAACAGAACGACCCACAACAGTCACTTCACCCGGATCAAACTCTTCTTCATCAACAGGTGCAATAGCAGGAGCAGCAGGTGGTGACTCAACATCAGCCACTTCCAGCTACGTACAAAAATACCAAAAAACCCAACATCTACATCACCAGCATCATCAACGCCACCAAAGCAAATCCGGAAATGAAGTATTCACCTGTCTCGCCTACTGCCCGGACAACCAGACACTCTGTGCCGGCACCAATCAAGGCAGCCTGTATACCTGGAAGCGAACTGTTAATTACTTTGTCAATGCACCGGAAAATTCGTGGCAATTGAACAATATATCAACAGTACGGGGTGCAATCAAGCAATGCTTTTGGGGGGTAAATGAGATGGCCAAACCGTGCATCATGATTAATTGCATATCAAATGTCTACGTGTTGAAGGTGAGCAATGTGTACTGAGGTAGGACCTCGATTGCAAAAAGACAAAATACATTCATTCCCGCAATACCTGGTCTCTTTTGTTTTGCAGGAACAACCTTTGATAACCTGCCATAGACGTGACATCTGGGCGGTTCAACGAAGCGCTAATCAGATCTACGTCGAGCATTCGAGCGGCAAATCAACTCTGGTACAAGCTGATATCTCGATTACAACATTGGCATTGTCAGAGCAGCACTTGGCTTTGAGTAATGGTCGGACTATTGTTGCGTATAGAATTGGGAAGATTGTTCTGGAAACATCATCATCGACCGATTACAGTATTGTTAATAGTACGACGACATTGGATTCTGGAGATGGTGATGGACTTACCATAAGATTGATGCAAACATTCAGTTGTGAGTGTTTGGCACTGTTCATGCATGACCAGAATATATTTTGCCTTACGTCGTTTGATGTAAAGATTTACTCCATCGGTGGAGTTATTCTTAACGAGATTCAGTCGAGTGATAGTGAGGGTGAGTTTAAAATAGATATGTAGATGGAATATAGAGTCGTTTTGTTGCAATAAAGTATGTGTGTCAGTTAACACAAATTTGCAGGAAATTAAAAAAACAGTAAACACTCATTTCCGTTATGAAAACCAATTTAATATTTGATGTGACGGAAAGCGCTGTCTATATCTCAAGACAATTTTTGATGTTAAAGGTAAACACGGATTTTAAATTCAAAAGAAAATTCACAAATATTAAAATTGTTAAATAATTTTTTTTAAACTGATAAATTTCCTATTTCATAATGGCCGGTGGATATTCTGCCATTTTAACAAAAATGCTCGAAATCGTAAAAATTCATTTATGGCGAAATCCTTTCAAAAAATAAATCGAATTTTTTCTAAACAGAATCGATTTTTTTCTGTCAATTGAAAGGAATTCGTATTTCGTAAAAGAATCGATTTTTTTTGGTGTGATTGTGTTTGTGACTTTATAGCTGTAATTGACGCAAATCGTCAAGAAATTATTCACAAAATTATTAAGGTTGTTTTTTTTGTTGTTGTGAGAAAAATGTTTTACCAATAGAATCAAATTAATAAATAAAAAATATTAGCCAGCTTATACGGTGCCAATTTGTTGGTGCATTTTATTTGTTTGAACTTCTATTTGCACTTATATTTTTAAAGAAAATTGTTATTGAAAAGTTTTCACTTGCACTGAAAGTTTTTAACACGTTTGATTGAATTTTTTTGTGTCAAATTTGTGTTTGATAATGAACAACGCTCAATATTTTATTTTTATAGCTGTATTGACTGAATATTTTGTTAAATTATGTAGAATTCTTCGCAACCAAAAAATAAACAACTCGTCTTCCAAAAATTACGCGACTTTCAATTTGACGTATTAGAAATGTCAAGTCTTCATAGTGTGCATGCAAATCAGTGTGAAATATTGCTAAAAACGCAAGATTTGTTTTGACAGAAAAGAATCGATTTTGTTTAGAAAAAATTCGATTCTGTTTAGAAAAAATTCGAATTCTTTGTTGAAAGGAATTCGCCATTAGATGTATATATGTATTTGGAACATGTAAAGGGGTTAATTGAGGAGGCGAGCGAGGTTGAGAGATATTTCCTGGAGGTTTAGTTGATGAGAACTTGTATCTTTCGATGAATATTCTCACTGACCATTTAACAGAGTCTGATGAGCTCTATGCTCTACTGTACTGCAAATAGTTCTGAGATCAATATTGTGTAGAGATACAGTAGGTCCTGGGTTACTCATTCTAAAAAAAAGTCTCCCAAACAAACAGCAGGTTAAACTTTGAAAAATATTCCATTGATTGTAGTTTTTTCTATAAAAAAACAGAGGTATAGAGGTGCTCCAGGCTATGATAACGCATCGACTGACAGAATAGTTATTTTTTAATTCTGTTTCGGTATTTATATATAATTTAGAAAGCTTTTAGTTCTTATTGTTCACGTGCATATTCTAGACAAGAATGTTTTCCGAAGATTTACGAGTAATCCAACAGAGTTTAACAAAAGACAGTATATTTATGCTCGAAACAAAGTCAATTCTACTACTATTCGTAATTCTAAACGTTCATATCTGTTACAGAAACTTGATCCATCACTTAGCTCTAGAAAACTTTGGAGCAATTTAAAAAAAAATTAGAGTAAAAGAAGACAAAAGTAAAAACAAAAGTCCCTTTCGCCCTGAAATGATGGTTGAGGATCTGATTCCCCACGTCTCTAGTTCGGAAAGTCCCCAAAGTATTTTTGATTTAATGGTCCTCATGATATTTCACCAAAATTTTTAAGGCTTATTTTACCGCTTATAATGAACTACCTGCTCCCTATATTTAACTTTTGTTTATATAGTGGTGAATTTCCGGAGGAGTGGAAAAATTCCAACATAATTCCTGTACCCAAGTAAAGTTCAGGCCCTCTGCACTTTTTGTTTTTAAATCAGCGCGCACTAAAGGGATTTTGACTACCTTTAAAATCGTTTTAACACAGTGCGAGCGTTAGCAAAATAGTGAATGATTTAATAGGAGATACCGATGCACACTGGTTTTGAATTTCTGAATATCAAAATGGGTGGTAAAAATAGTAGTCTAAGAGCTGAGGTCCTATGCTATCTTTGGTTTGGAAATATAACCAAAAATTGAGTACGAGTGTTTGTAGGTGTATGCGTCGTGATATCGAAAACAAAAGTCTGGCAAGTTTTTTTTTTTGGCGCCGGTGGTAGGGGTGAATGTTTGAAAATTGCTATTTTTACAATTTTTTTTAGAAGAATTGTCACTTAAATTCATTTTTTTTTTAAATGACAAATGATGCACTGTCATTTTTTCTAAGTGTAGAGACTTTTATCTTGACGATCCGATTAATAGAATTCAAGATATAAGCTCTTTAAGCGAACCTTATCGGCTTTTTTTTTTGGAGATTTTTGTTGTTTATTTTTTGTTATGCATAAAATCAACAAAAGTCTCCAAAGGCAAAGCATTCCACATTCTTGTAGTGCGGCTAAAGAATGAATATCTATACCTGACGGTACGTCCGAAATTGGGCTCAAGGGTAAACTGATGAGCATTTGTAAAAGCGCGAGTATTAGACATGAAACATTACGGCGGTGTTCCAGAGTTGTAATTGTTTCTGTTATACTTATATCACCTATCATTTTTAAAGCTCTTTTTTGAATTCTATCCAAGAGATTCAGATGAGTTAAAGGAGCACCTGCCCAGATATGAGAGTTGTACCTAACAAGCTCAAACGTCACCTTTTATTTGATACTCTTGCCCAACAAAATTTTCAGTAATTTGCGAAATTACACCTATGCATTTTTAGCATTCAAAAACATTAAATTTTAAAAAATTAAAATAAAATTAGGCCCCCAAAAATGATATTGAGGTCTTATTTTATTTGAACCTTTATTTCATAATGCGAAAAGTGAAGTAAGGTCTGAAAAAAATTTAGCAAGGAGGCTCCAAAATTTTAAGGTTTTGATTTTATTGGATATTTTTGGGACATTATTACCTTGAACCTAATTTCGGGTAACCGCAATAATTAGTTTTTCATATAAAAAGTTTTTTTTTGTTGATGTAACATAAGCTTCGTTCGTTGAACTTTACCCAGGGTTGACCCAGGTTTTCCATGAATTGTCAAAAAAAACTGGGTTTTCCAGTTCTCTCATAAAACGCTCAATGGCTGTTGACATTTAAAGGAAGAAAAAAAAAAGTTCTGTGCTTTGATAATTAAAACTTAAAATTTGTTACAAATATGTCTTAAAAATTAATAAGAAACAACTTCTAACGTTTCCACTTTCTATTTCTGTTTATTAGCATTAAATTTAATTTGTGTATTGTTTCAATTTATTCTTCAAAAATAAACAATAACTTTCAGCACATGAATCCGCAACAAAACATATGCTTAATAACTCATGTCACTTTGGCAGTTTATTCTTTACCTCAACTCGCCACAGCAAAATAATTAGTTCTACTTCAGGGCGAGTTAAGGGCAACCTCAGGTCTCAAAAAACACAGAATTTTTTCACCAGGGTGACTTCAGGTTTTTCAAAAAACGCTTTGGGGCGACCCCAGGGCCCAGGGTGACTTCCAGGGCTGAACGAACAAACCTATAATCTCAAATACAATGAAAAAAGTATTTTGGCAATTCAAAATAAAAATATATTCATTAAGTTCAGTTCAACTTACATGAACTTTTTGACAAAAATCCAATGTGAACTATATCCAACAAGATTAAAATTCTTAATCATTAAGCTGGAAATTTTGCCCAGGGCCAGGCTTTGTTTTTATATGAAGGTTTTTATAATACAAATTCTATATACTACTGAAATACATCAGCCAAGTAGAAGACTTAGCACTATTTAATTGGACTTGTTGAATTATTGATTCAAAATAGCTTTTATCGGCCTTTAGTCCATAAAAAGTTCATGTAAGTTGAACTGAACTTAATAAAAATTGCGTATTGACAAGGCACTCACTAGTCAACTGATGAGTCCAAGTGAGATCGCCGGGACGAAACGCCAATTTTTATGGACTAAAGGCCGATAAAAGCTATTTGAATCAATAATTCAACAAGTCCAATTAAATAGTGCTAAGTCTTCTACTTGGCTGATGTATTTCAGTAGTATATAGAATTTGTATTATAAAAACCTTCATATAAAAACAAAGCCTGGCCCGCCTGGGCAAAATTTCCAGCTTAATGATTAAGAATTTTAATCTTGTTGGATATAGTTCACATTGGATTTTTGTCAAAAAGTTCATGTAAGTTGAACTGAACTTAATAAAAATTGCGTATTGACAAGGCACTCACTAGTCAACTGATGAGTCCAAGTGAGATCGCCGGGACGAAACGCCAATTTTTATGGACTAAAGGCCGATAAAAGCTATTTGAATCAATAATTCAACAAGTCCAATTAAATAGTGCTAAGTCTTCTACTTGGCTGATGTATTTCAGTAGTATATAGAATTTGTATTATAAAAACCTTCATATAAAAACAAAGCCTGGCCCGCCTGGGCAAAATTTCCAGCTTAATGATTAAGAATTTTAATCTTGTTGGATATAGTTCACATTGGATTTTTGTCAAAAAGTTCATGTAAGTTGAACTGAACTTAATAAAAATTGCGTATTGACAAGGCACTCACTAGTCAACTGATGAGTCCAAGTGAGATCGCCGGGACGAAACGCCAATTTTTATGGACTAAAGGCCGATAAAAGCTATTTTGAATCAATAATTCAACAAGTCCAATTAAATAGTGCTAAGTCTTCTACTTGGCTGATGTATTTCAGTAGTATATAGAATTTGTATTATAAAAACCTTCATATAAAAACAAAGCCTGGCCCTGGGCAAAATTTCCAGCTTAATGATTAAGAATTTTAATCTTGTTGGATATAGTTCACATTGGATTTTTGTCAAAAAGTTCATGTAAGTTGAACTGAACTTAATAAAAATTGCGTATTGACAAGGCACTCACTAGTCAACTGATGAGTCCAAGTGAGATCGCCGGGACGAAACGCCAATTTTTATGGACTAAAGGCCGATAAAAGCTATTTTGAATCAATAATTCAACAAGTCCAATTAAATAGTGCTAAGTCTTCTACTTGGCTGATGTATTTCAGTAATATATAGAATTTGTATTATAAAAACCTTCATATAAAAACAAAGCCTGGCCCTGGGCAAAATTTCCAGCTTAATGATTAAGAATTTTAATCTTGTTGGATATAGTTCACATTGGATTTTTGTCAAAAAGTTCATGTAAGTTGAACTGAACTTAATAAAAATTGCGTATTGACAAGGCACTCACTAGTCAACTGATGAGTCCAAGTGAGATCGCCGGGACGAAACGCCAATTTTTATGGACTAAAGGCCGATAAAAGCTATTTTGAATCAATAATTCAACAAGTCCAATTAAATAGTGCTAAGTCTTCTACTTGGCTGATGTATTTCAGTAGTATATAGAATTTGTATTATAAAAACCTTCATAAAAATATATTCAGCCCTATTACAAATTCCATCGTTATCGGAAACATATTACGAATCCCGAAAAAAAAACCATCACAGAATCCATCGTAGTGGAAAATCCCATACAAATTGCCATTACGATCGGATTCAATTATAGTTTTTTTTTCGGGATTCGGGAAGATTCCACCAATTGAGAAATTAAATATGCATATGTAAATGGGATTTGAATTTAAGACCTCAAAAAGATTTGGAAAATATTCTGTTGGTCTATCAGACAAATAAAAATTAAGATTTCACAAAAAAATAAAAGAAACATTTTGTTCAACTCTTAACTCAGCATTTTAAATTATATTTAATATATTATGATTTCAAATTATTTCTCTGAACCTACATATTGTACAAAATTTTACCTTTTAAATACTCCCCGAGCAACAAAACTTTACTATAAACCACATTATTATCCTTAACATTTATCCCCATAGTGCCGATAATAATTATCACTGCAATGAAGTCCTTTTAACCTGGCCTCTATACTATTTTGTATATTTCCCCTTTGGCTATTTATGTATGTAGGTAAAATTATTGGCTGCGACCTTACCAGCAATTACCTCACAATATTTACAATGAATGGCTACATAAAGGTGTTCGATGTAACACGTCACGACCCCAAACCACTGATCCACCCCAAATCTGGCTATGATTTATTTGAGAATTTCGGCGAGGTAATCCTAGCTAAGTGCAATGCTGTGGGCAGTCATCTTGCTGTCGTAATTGCCAATGAGAGTCTCATGCCCGACGGACGATTGTACTGCTGGGATTTCGAAAGGGATATAATGCGTCATTACGATTTCATGAATGACACCGAGGAATCTGTCCCAAGGTAAGAAGATCCAAAGTATATCTACACTTCATATATGTAGGTATATATGTATGGGAGGGTATGTTTGTACCTAACCTACATTAATATATATTATTTCGATTTTCTGCTTCCACACATTTGCCTTTGGTTTAGACTGCCAATTGTATTCTTTTGGGATACCGATGATAGTCGTTTGCTAGCTATCGAAGCACGTTCGATCGCTCAGCAAGCACACCATCTTCAACGCAAAAATCTACAACTCCAGCTGCAACAACAATCAGAAAAAGGAGCCCCAGAAGAAGGAGATACTGAATCGAATGCATTACTATCATCATCACAACCAAAGACAGTCGTCGCCAATGCCACCAGTCTGAAAGACTACAACGAAACACAAGCAATTGTTATGTTCCACGCTGCAGATAAATGCACCCTTAAAGTGCTGGAGATGGTTAATCTAGCATCTGGAGAGCAATTAGTCAATTTGTGTGCACCGAATGTGGTAATGTTTTGTGTGATGGTCCCAGGAAAGCACATTTATTTTCCTTCCTTGGACCGTATCTGAATGAAAAGAAGATTAATCACACATATTGCCTCTATCCTTTTTGTACCATTTATTTTGTATGCATACACACATACATACGTAAATATAGATAACCATAGACATTAGCGTTGTGAAGAAACGCTCCCTGCAGGACTTTATCGGTTTGGAGAATTGCGATGAGAATACACGCAAAATGGTTCTGAATTTTAGTTTAAATGTTGCCGAGGGCAATATGGACTTGGCATATCGGTAAGTACTTTATAATTGTCTCGTTTAGACCAAGACGATGTCTAATATGGGTTTCTGAAAGTATTTGGTCCCTACTCCCTACCTATGTACAGATGTATCCGTTCGATACAATCAGAAGTGGTGTGGACCAACTTGGCAAAGATGTGTGTTCAGACGGGACGTCTGGATGTTGCAAAGGTGTGTTTAGGCCATTTAAAAAAAGCTCGTTCAGTTAGGGCCATACGACAAGCGATGAATGATGATGATTTGGAAAAGGATGCCAAGGTGGCAGTGCTGGCGGTGGAGTTGGGAATGATTGAAGAAGCACAAGAATTATACAAGAAATGTGGTCGTTTGGATTTGTTGAACAAGTTGCTGCAGAGGTGTGGAGCTATTGATGAGGTAAGTATGTACATAGGTATCTATGTATATGAAGATATTGGGGCATATTCATAGTCACTTTTAAACTCCAGTTTATCTCGGACCTGGGTTTATCCTATCTAAATAACATTGAATAAACCCCAGTCTAAGATAAACTGGAGTTTAAAAGTGACTATGAATATGCCCCATTGTATTTAGGGTAAAATATATCATTTAATGAAAATTTCTATACCTACAGGCTTTAGAAATAGCTGAAAAAGGTGATAGGGTGCATTTGAAAAACACTTACTTTCTAAAAGGAGAACAGCTCAAGGAAGAGGGGAATATAAAGGGAGCATTGGAGTTCTTTGAAAAGAGCCAAAATCCTGTGCAAAACATCACACAAATGCTCTTGGATCATCCAATCGCAATGAAGGTAAACAGTATTTAAAAATGAATTTTCTTAATTTGTTTCAATGCAGAGACTGAGCTGGCTGGAGAAGCTTATTAATATTATACTTTTGAGTTACTTTTCACATCATCAGGCAATTTAAATATGTAAAGTATTTCTTTTTTTTTTTCAATTTTAGCAATACATGCAAACAGCCAAGGATCCTAAGATGCTGAAATGGTGGGGTCAATATATTGAGAGTACTGGGGACATGGACGGTGCGTTCACCGTGTATCAAAAGGCCGAAGATTGGTTCTCGCAGGTTAACTAAACAAAAATAAATGTTCGTTTCAAAGATTTTTTACGTATTTACTTTACACTTCCAGGTAAAAATTCTTTGCTACCTTGGTCAGATATCGAAAGCCGATGTCATAGCTCGACAATCTGGCGATCGAGCAGCTTGTTACCATTTGGCACGCCATTATGAAAATATCGGAAAAAACCAAGAAGCTATTCAATTTTATACGCGAGCCCAGACTTATGCAAATGCAATTCGTATTTGTAAGGAGAATGACATGCAAGATGAACTTTGGACTGTAGCAAGCGCAGCTCGCCAGCGTGAAAAGTCTACGGCAGCAGCGTATTTTGAAGAAGTCGGTTCATACAAACGAGCTGTGGAACTTTATCATCGTTCGGGAATGTTGCACAAAGCCCTAGAGATGGCATTCGCATCGGAACAGCCAGATATTCTGCAAGTTATCGCGTCAGAGCTTACACCCGAATCTGATACTGAATTGATCAATCGTTGTGCTGAGTTCTTTGCTAGCATTGAACAACATCAGAAAGCTGTGCATTTGTTAGCAAAGACGAAACAATTTGAACGTTCTCTAAGAATTTGTCATGAGAAGGGTGTTCCTATAACAGAATCACTGGCAGAAATGTTGACTCCTGCCAAAACAGAACTGGATGACGAGACACGAGCTAGAGTTCTCACGCAACTCGGGGAACTTCTTCAAGAACAAGGTGACTACCATTCGGCCACTAAGAAATTCACACAAGGTGGAGATAAAATTCGGGCTATGAAGAGCTTACTGAAATCTGGTGATACCGATAAGATTGTGTTCTTTGCAAATATGTCTCGACAAAGGGAAGTCTATATAATGGCAGCTAATTATTTACAAGCTTTGAATTGGCATAGGGACCAGAAGGTTTTAAAAAATATTGTGACATTCTATTCGAAAGGGCAAGCTTTTGACTCATTGGCTAACTTCTATGCAACATGTGCTCAGGTCGAGATCGATGAGTTTAGGGATTATGAAAAAGCCTTAAAAGCTATGCATGAGGCTGCAAAGTGTTTGCTAAAAGTTCCACATTCTCAGAGGGCTTCTGATAATTTGCAGAAAACTATTGTAGAAGTAAAGTATGTTTTAGATATTCAAGAAGCTCTGGAAAATGGAGAAAATCAAGCAGTGGTAGCTGGTTGCAGAAATATGCTAAGTATTTATTATTTATAATTTTTATAAAGGAATTTGCTAACTTTGTTTGTTTATTTTTAGTAAAACCGGAAATTCCACCAATACGACATGCTGATGTGTTAGCTATGCTTGTTAAAGCATTGACCAGCACAAAGCAGTATGTTGAAGCTGTTGGAGCTCTTAGAGAATTGGCACTTAAAGATTCAACTTGGAGTAGCAGAGGATTAATCGAACGGGAAATTGTTCAAAAATTAGCAGATGAGTGTAATTTAGATTTTAATGTTATTTGGGATTCGGGTCGTCGAAAAGCTGACGTTACAATTGAAGATGATGGCGAAGAAGAGATTCAAGAAGAAATACAATGAATAATTATATTCGATTTTTAAACTAAGTGTATGCACTCAGTTGTCTCGTAATTTCTTAAAGAATGTGAAAATTGTAATTTGTAACTTAATTGCTACATTTAACAAATAGCATTAATTAATAAATACAAATAAAACTAATTTCTTAATTTCTTAAGTATAACTAAATATTTCCATAATAGCATACATAAAAATTTTGCTGTTAAATACTGAGGAAAAAAGCAAACTTGAGGAGGAATATGGCCGTTTTTCCATTATTTTTGTTCACCACGAACACAAAAATGACAAAATAAACCCAAGCACAAACAATTTTTTTTTTTTTGTTGATTAAATCAAAAATACGCATGTTATTCGCGAAAAAGAAACTCAGTTTATATTCAATTTGGTGGGAAACCTGCAAAATGTTAAAGCTCGATAATTTGGATCTCAGCTTATTGTTTTATGGTGCTCCTTTATTTTGAATTCCAGCGAAAGATGGCCTCGACCTTAATGGATTGGCATAGCTGTGAATAATTAGGCAAATTAGACGAACTCTGAAGAGGCCCACGATTTTTGAAATTTTCAAAGGATTGTAGAATCAGTATATTTTTTTAACTCCAATCGTTTTATTTTTAGCAATGCAGAAGTTTACACCGAAAGTGCACTGAAATCCTTAATTGTTTTTTTTTTTCTTCTTTGAGAAGTCAATTAAGGTAGTTTCTAAAGTATACAATACCTGACCTGCTCTTGGGGTAAACCGGTGGCGGAGGTAAAATGGCGGCGGTAAACTGTCCAGAGGTAAACCTGCGGAGGTAAATTGGCGGAAGTAAACAGTCCTGATTCGAAGATTTAATATTTTTAATGGTAAAAAACTGATATAACTGTTATGCCTAAATTGGTATTTCTTTGGTCTCTTCCTTAAATTAGATTAAATTATTTTCCAAATTACTTACCTCGTTAATAAATTTTGTTTATTTTTTTGTTTGTAGGTATTTGACACATACCAAGTGAATTTTTGAATTTTTCAATGAATTGAGGATATTTCATAACAATCCACCCAATATATGATTTTGGAATCGCTTTTTTTGTATGAGATTTAAGCCGGTACCACACATGTCTCGTGTGGTGTGTTGTAGAGTGGCGTGTTATTTTGAAAATTGTCGGTTTTTCTTTAGCTATTTACTTATTCAGCCCGATTCTAAACATTCCCCGGGAAAATAACTCCCCGGGACCGGGAGACGTGTTCTCTCGGGAGAAGTAGTTCCTACTCTTATTCCGAATTCCCCGAGAGAAATTCCCGGGAATTTTTTTGTTTAGAATACGGGAGTAGGGAAAGGGGACAAATTTCCCGGAGAATTGGGCTGATTGTAGCGATAGGTACACCACTCCACAACACACCACACGAGACTAATCTGATTACGACCAGCGCTGCCACCTTATAGATAATTGAGCGCAGTATATATCAGAAAAAAAAACGCAGGAGATTGCAATATACCGCAGCAGATCTTACAATATACAAAAACAAAAATTCAATTCATATGAAGGTTTTATAAAACAAATTCTATATACTACTGAAATACATCAGCCAAGTAGAAGACTTAGCACTATTTAATTGGACTTTGTTGAATTATTGATTCAAAATAGGTTTTAACGGCCTTTAGTCCATCAAAATTGGCGTTCGGTCCCTGCGATCTCACTATATATAGTTCACATTGGATTTTTGGTAAAAAATTCATATAAGTTGAACTGAACTTAATAAAAAGGCCGTTAAAAGCTATTTTGAATCAAAAATTTACGAATAAAAACAGGAGTATCTGGAAACTTCACAACTACTTCAAAAGCGAACTCTAAAAAAAAAAAAAAACAAATTTCTTAACTTAAATTAACAAAAAATCACATTTCATTTGGAGAATTCATATATACCTACATACATATTTCAAATTTTGGATGGACGCGTTTAGAGCTAATTTTGGATAACGATCAAATTCTTAAAAGAGGAGTAGATTCGTTTTGCTGCGCAGTAGATTTTCATTTGGGACTAAACGCAGCAGATGTACTGCTAAAGAAGTAGGGTGACAGCACTGATTACGACTTAATTCATAAGCTGAAATTGGTACCTCCGATAGCTAAACGTATTTGTTTTTGTATTTTGTATGCGAATTATTTTAAGCGGATATTATTGCAAGAAAAAACACGGCTTTTAACTCCATATGCCACTTGGACATTTACAAATATCAAAAGAGTAGTTCTTGTATAATTAAAGGTTTCTTGATACCAGAGTTCAGAGTATATTAAAGTTTTATAATTCAATATTAAACTAAACAAAAATTTGTGTTTCTACTGTAATGAAATTTTTACAAGAAAATTTACAAACCTTTTTTTTTGATTTAATTGTAATTTTTACAAATTTTGATAGCGATTTATAACAGACCCGTGGCAACTCTAGTTGATTATTGTTTTGGCGTTTAAAAAGTGTCAGGAATCGTTGCCCACAAAGCGTTCCAAAATTTTTGAGCAATTTTCATCTCTTTGAAAACATTTCATCCCCACTCCTCAAAATTGTAGGTACAGACTGCCAATTTCTGCCCACAAAAGTCCGGAAGAAACTTATGTGTTTGCCTAGTTTTTTGCATGAACTGTCATTTTTAAAGGCGTGTCCAGGTGGAGTTTATTGACACAGCAGTTTAATGGCCGATTTCATAAAGGACTTTTAAATATTTAAAAGCCCATTTGGTGTTAAAATGGTTTCACCAAGTGCTTTTAAATTTAAAATACTTTTAAACGCCCTTATAAACTAAAAGCTCATTTTCGTCTCTATAAATTTTAAAAGTATCATTTGTGTAGTGTAATGTCAGATGCCAGCCAACGAGTAAGAAAGTTGTAGATGATATTTTGCAGTCACTTTCTTATTTAATTTCTTGCAAAAACAAATTATGAATAGTTATGTAGGTCGAAACAAAAATATAGTTTGTGTTAATAATAATCTTTTATGACTTTTTTTAGAACAACTGATTCTTCGTCTTCATCTGAGATTGAGGAGCAACCGATAGTGAGACGTCACCGAATTTTTTTTTGTTCGTAGGATTTTTTTCCACTTATGTAAATATAAAGCTTTTTCACATGCATTGTGAATGTGACAGGAAAACAACCTTGTTTTATATCCAGGGATGTGACATGTGAGGCAAACCCAATTTCAACTAAAATTTCCTTTTTTAAGATTGAAACGGGAAATATTTAAAAGTCTGATAAAATTTAAAAGGACTTTAGATAAAAGGGCTTTTAGTTTATTTTTATGAAATTGGCCATAAGAATGATAATAGTACACAATGTTTAGTTTAGTTTTAAATTTGTTATGCTAAATAGCTAATAAATTAACATCAGGCATCGATTGGAAATTTATATATTTGTTCCAAAGAGAATATAGAGAAAAAATACCACCTCAACAAATCACCATTATGAGAACTGACAGTTTGTGTAACAACGAGGTGCAAGCTGATTTTGAGGAGCTAGCTCACACCGAATCCAAACTAATAGGTACTCGATAACAAACTGAAACGACTTAGGAGCTTATATTTAGTTTACTTACTTGTGTGAAGAAATGAGTTGATAGCAATAAATTTGAGTACTGATAGCTTTAGGAATATTTCCAATACTAACTTAAGGACAAAAATAAGGAAATATTCCAGAATCTCCTTTGTTCAGTATTTTAAATTCGAAATTTTATGAAGATGAAACAAAACAAAATTAATTATTATTTTAAACCTTCTTTCTGCCTCTTACTTTTCATAATAAAGTATCAAACAATTACCTGTATTCTAAAAGATAATTTCTTCTTAAAACAACTTTCTTTCGATCTCGAGACCTAACGGCACTCTTGAATGTCGGTAGGCAGCCAAGTTAACAACAAAAAAAAAATAACTCTCCAAAGATTGTTATCCAGGTGTGTTTTTTTCACTTTTCTGACATCGTCTGAAGTGAACAACATAACATCTAATGTTAATAAAACTTTCACTTCCGCTGGGTAAGTTTCACATGGACACAGCACAGAAGCAGCAGTCATTTTGCATGGAGGTATATACCTAGTGTATATAGAGGTGCAAGTAAGCTGCAGGCGAGAAAACGGAAGTCAGCCATTAATGGGCTTTTTTAAAATGCAATTTGTTCCCAAGTTAATGCAAGAACAAACGGGAATGGGGTGTAATGTTGATGTAGTGGAAGTGGAGTGTTTAGTTTACCAACCGCTACTACCTACATCTACAACTGCCACCCGAGCTCCTTCCTGACTTGAAAAGCAACTTTCAAGTTACCTGCAACGGCAGTGGCTCTTGTCTGCCTTGGAGGTAATTCGTTTGTTAGCCAACAACGGTTAAATAGAATAGGAAAAGAAAACTCTTCTCCAGGAATCCCTTTTGTTCTCGGACCAACAAAACAAAAAAAAAAAAAACAGCAAAAGAAGAGGAGGAAGAGGAATCATAAAAGTTGTTTTTCTTGAAACTGTCTGAAGAAGAGGAAAGCTTAAGCGTGCTTGAGAACTGAGAAGTAAGAGAGAGGTATTGCGTTGCAAGTGTTCTTGCAGGAAATTAATAGCCACCTAGTTTTTAATGTCTAGAACTAGAAGCGGAAGACTGCTAAGGAAAAATCGTGGCGGTAGAACAAAAGGCAGACTCGCTTGCGGGTGGTTTTCTCATATTCAATTTTTTGTTGATGCGGCGCGGCGTCCTTTTAGCCGACAGGCAGTAGAGAGTTATGATGAAAGTGTAGAGTGGTGGTGGTAAAAGGGGTGTAAGCTACATCCCTTTCGTGATTTTAATTATATGTGTGTCTGAGAAGAAGTCGTTAACATTCGCTTTGCCATAACTTTAATAATTGGTCGTAGTTAATTGTAATACGAGTATAATAGTGGAGTTTCGTTTCTTTTTTTTTAATTTTACTGCCTGCCTTCTTGTGAAATGTATGTATGTAGGTGCTTTTAAATGGTAGTAGTAGTAGTGTGTGGACAACACCAAAAGATGCATTTTTATAATTAAACAACAACAACAAAAAAGGTGTTTAGTTTTCAACTTAAAAGTTCACAACTTATGTTTGGACTTTTGAAGCAAATTGTTTTTTTTTTTTCGTAAATTTTTATACCTGGGAATTGTTTGAAAAGTTTGTTTTTAAAAGTTTGAATCTCAAAAAACACTTGACCATTTAAGGGTAACTACTTATAGGGATAGTTACCTAGAGAACAGAAAAAAAAGAAAAAAAATACATATTTTCCAACCACTTGAGTCTTGAGAATTAAATGGTGGATCAAAGAAAAATTAGATTGTATTATAAGAAATTAATTCAAAAAGGTTTCAAATATCTATGTATGTATGTGTGTATGTATGATGTGACAAAAAAAGGACGATAACTAAGGCTGCTGAGAGTCTTCCTCAAGGCCAATAATCAGAGTATCTAGTAAAATCTCATGGTTTTCAAGGTATTCGTATTTATTTGACAACCTCAAGTTTTTGTAATCCATATCTTACATAAGTTACTATTTTGTCGAATTTAGAGCTTAAATATATATTACTTTTTCAAATACAATCAATGTTTTTTTCACTTCTAACAATGGTTATGAAATGAATCAAATATTTAATTGCAATTTTTTTCTTATGACTGTTCAGGCTTAAAAATACATAATTGTAACATATGATTTATCTCTTTAACCGATTGATTTTTAAAGTTATTTTTAAGAAAGTCATAGATATAACAAACAAGCAGTTAAAATAGTCAAATTCCTACTTTGAAGTACCAGTCGATTCCATTGCTTATATGAAATTTTATTTGAAAAATTCAACGAGATTTAGATTTAGTATTTAAGGTAGTGGCAACCCTTCAAAATGTTGATGATCGACCATTTGGATCTACATGAGGTTGCTTTATGGTGTAACGAAGCGTTACATTTTCGCCTTCACCAACCAAAATCTTATACAACAACCAAAATCTTATACAGCCACACCACCTGCTTTCGACACACAAACTATGTACTTAGTTTTACTGACTATTTCCGGCAACCGAATAATCAACGAATTAATCAGCACCCTACATCTGTAAACACACCATACACCAGCACCCTACACCATCATGCAATCAAAATACCCCAACCGGGGCAATATAAATCAGCAGCAATCTTCAACCGACCAATATAAACCAGCCAGTCACCGAATCATCATCTGCAGTATACCGTGTGCGCCAGTGTTGCCTCTGAAGGTTTTGAAAAAGTCGCAAAAAACTGTCACTCTACTTCTTTATAAAAAATAACGATGAAATTAGTCGCAAATAAAAAAAAACGGTTCTCTTGAAGCCACAACGGGGGTAAAAATTTACTTAAGCCACACAGCGGCAACCGTGCGCGTGCACCACCACAGAGAAAGCGACGTCATCATCCAAAATAATTATTTTGTTTGTGAATTTAACAGTTCACACTTCCTCTTTGAAGGAACTGTAACAAGAGGACGTAAGAAAATCCAAATAATTGGCAGCTTACAGACTGATTGTAATTCCTGATTTAAGATTTTGAAGTATAAAGGCAAGGCATAAAGGTTCCAGATCCAGCTGATCTTAGTTGATATCAACTTATGGTCGCTTTAGGTTGTTTTATTTGGTGCACGCGTGTACCATTTAAAGTCAACCTTTTTGGTATTCAAAATTGTGTTGTTTTCCCTCGGATGAGCCCTGGGGAGGAATTAGATTCATAACGTAGTTCTTCCCGCTTTTTCCTCTTCTGAGTGAGTTCTTAGGCCAAAGTAATTTTTCCTTGGATTAGCATTGGACAGGAATCAGATTCCTACCATTCCCTTTATTCCCTCATACATTTCCTTTAAGTGAATATCGTGGGCCGGGTCCTGTAGCTTACTACTATTAAGCCTTAGTTTGGAAGATATTAAAGATTGTCAACTCCTCTTTTAATTTTGTTTAACTATAATTTTGTGGCATTTTCGTGGTTTGTGGAATTATTTCATAAAAAAATAAATTCGGAAAAAAAATATCATTAACCTGTAATTTAGCATCCAGAGTTGGTTTACTCATAAGTATCATATTTTTGTTACCATTGCATTTAACCTCTAATGACATTCCTTTTTTCTCGCTAACTAAGTCCAACTACAGCTGCCGGCCATTTAAATACCATTCTTCCTAACTTAAAGTCTTTCACATTTTTCAACTGACCACACATACTCTTAAAACTATTACTCTAAAGAATTTTCTCATGCTCACCACATTAATGTAACAAATGACTTTATAATGGGAGCATAATGCCTGTTTGGAAGAGATGCCCCCAAGGATGATAGCTATGTGAAAATATCACGAAAAAATAAAATTGAATATCTCAGCATACTTCGGCCTGAACCAAAATGCGATAAGAATGAAAAGAATCTCGCTTCAGGGATAATGTGCTTGAAATGCATTTTTCTTACAAAAAATAAAAAAAAAAAAACACGATTAGAGTATTGAGCAAGGACTTTTTTCATTCGTTTTCTTCTATTATTTTGAAACAAAAAGATTGCATAAAAAAGAAGTGTGAAGAGTGTAGCAAAATACACCCTTAGGCCTGATCGAAAAAAATAAAATATTTTTTAAGTTTTCCACAAGATAAATTATTTATCTGTTCCGTCGAAGATTTAACATAATCTTCCGCATGCAATTCCTTCATAAAAATGTTTATTGAAAGATTTAATCCAACAAAAAAACATACACCACGAAATCATTTAATGTTTTAACGCATTCCAACCTACTGTTGAAAAGGTGGTAGAAAAAAAAACAAGTATACGCCACAGTCTCCGCCCTTCATTGAATTTTCATTATGACAACACCAAAGGTCCTTCCACATTCCAACAGGCATACAAAAAAAAAAAACAAATACTTTAGCCAACCAGAGTCAAGAATAACATCAACAACAACAAAAACAACGTAGAACAAAAAAAGTAATCCGACGACTCGCACCTTGTTAACTATAAATTGCGTGCAAAGGAAACAATTTTCCAACGAAAACAATAAATTTACCTTAAATTTCCGGTGAAAAGTGATTACAAACAACAACATTACCGGTGTGCTCCACCATTGCTGCCTGCTACTGCCGTCGAACACCAAACGCGTGAGGTGTTCACACGTAATGTACACACAAAAGGTCTCTTTTCGCACTCGAAAATTGGTATTTTCAACGACGAAAAAAAAAACGCAATGATGGCTAAAGGCACTTTCCCACTGCACCAGAAGCCTTTTTTCCACAGATTGCCTTGCTGTGTTGTGCCATCAAAGTTGATAGTGAAGAGGGAAGGATAAGGGAAATTAAAAAAAAAAAAAAAAAACCGAATCAAAAAAAAAAAAAAAAAAAAAAATAGCAAATAAGGGTTCTTTGCACAGCTCTCTCTTTCCTTGAATTGCAATAAGAAATAATAGTTCGAGTACAAGCAAAGTAGCAGAGGTATGCTACAAGCAAAGTAGCAGAGGTATGCTACTTTGCTTGTTGAACATTTTTGTTAAAGTTGGAAGTCTTTGTTTTTTCTTCCGTTAGAGTTTTCTTCAATTTGGCTACGTTTCTCTTCAGTTGAAGTACCACTAGCCACTATAGCTGGCCGGTCATTGGCCCTTCGATTGGTCAAAGGATTATTCATGTTTATAGTAAAGGTATAGATAGGGAAATATTGAAATATGAGTTTGGAAGCTTTCCAAAACACGCTCTTGCCCTTGCTAATATTATGTTTAACTTTACTTTGCTACTCTATTTACGTTACGAATAATATCCTTTGTCCATTCGATTGCAATATTGGAGGAAGTATAGGTGTTACCAATTCAGTTTTTTTTTTTTTTTTTCAAATTTTGTGCTTTATTTTTTATAAAATGGACTTTCTTTTTTTTGATTAAAATTATGAGGAAAGATAAACATTCTATCAGGTCGAAATGATTTTTTTAAAAACTTCACGGGTTATGAGTTTTGAAGGGAAGGAAACGTTTGAAAGGAGGAAGGCCGTATTATTTTTATGCCAAAGCATTATTTTCGATAAAGCAATTTGCTAAAGTCTTTTATTCGATATCATCATTTGCGGTTCAACTCTGTAGTAAAAAAAATTGAGTTGACGACAAAAATTTTGAAAAGCCAAGGATTAGAATTAAGATCGTCTATTGTTTATGTGTGGGTGAAAAATATGACAAGAACTTGTTCGAAAATGTCAAATGCTTTTCCAAGAAATATGGCTGACGTTTATCAAACAGATTTTCTGCTATTAGGACGACTGCATATTTGACAATAGCAATATCTATGTCAAAAATGACACAGGTCTGTTTGGTAACGTGAAATTTTTCACAAATTTTCGCTATTTTTTTAGAATCTGCTGTCAAAACCCATAAGAAAAAAAACCTTGTTTTGGGAAACTTGGTGAAAGTTTTAGTTACCAAACAGGCATATTATATCGATATAATCAAAATTGATTTGACGTTTTCGAAAACGACCAAAGTTTTGTTTTCAAACCCCCAAATTCGAAAACTGGAAAAGATTTGGAAAATATTTGCTTCCATCATTATATTCTTTGTTCTGTTTTAATAAATTTTAAATAAAACCTATTTTAATATTTTTTCAACTTTTTTAGCATGGCAACATTGACATTGAAAATTGAAGCCAATTGAATGAGTAAAAACACTCACACCACCTTCATACCAGATGATTAAAGGCTTTTTAGTTATTTGTTTACGTGCGGTTAGTCTTTGCAGAAATCCGGCAAGCCAAAGGAGGACATACTGAGGTTGGTTAAAAGCAAAGAATGGGGGTTAAACTCTTTGTGGATTTGTGGCGGCTTGTTTTACAAGTTTTTAACTGCTAGGGCATTATTTCTTTTGGCATTAAGTTTCTTCATCGCTCTATTTGTTTTTTTTTTAATATTTTTGTTGTACAGTAAAAACCTTATGCTATACAAATAAAATAGAAGTGTAAAATGGAAATTTTCAGGTTTAAACTTGAGTTTTTATGTTTTCAAGACTGATTGTGTAGTTAAGAAAACTGTTTTGTAAGTTTGTACATAGATGTTTTGTTTATTTTTGTTTACTAAATTGTGTTTTTTGTAAGGGAAAGTAGTAAGAAATTATTACTTGGATGGACCCTAGTGAAATTTTTAGCATAAGACTACATACGAATATTATGGTTGGGTTGATTTTTTAAAGGCTTTTGCCAGTAACATAACTACACTAGATTAGGAATAGGATTTTCCTATCAACAAATGCAATAATTAGGTAGGTATTCACGTAGATACCTTCACACACTTTTTCCTTATTCCATAGCAGGTATGAGTCGTGTGGCTGGTTAAAATTTTAATTCAACAGGCCACACCGCAGATTGCAAAATTCGCAAGCACCAAATTATAAACCCAGATGACTTAAGATGTGCCCTGAGGCGAAGGGAATTGTTCTTGTTTATTTGTACGTTCTTTTCAACAGTCAACAAGTGACGGGAATTCATTTTGTTTATTTTTGAATTGTTGAGGTGCGTATCGATTTGAGAGTTATTTCGCTGTTCAACTCTTCAAAGTTACTCTTGGGTGCCTGTCCATTTGAGAGTTATTTTTTCAGATTTTAATATCGTGTTTTGAGCGTTAATTTCCTAACCGTGTACTATTGATGTCTTTTTCTTGCCAGTTAGAAATAATGAAAGTGATATGTGTTTTTACAAGCGCAAAGGTTGTAGGGATTTTTTTTGAGTATTCTTAAGGAAATAAATAAAACTTCAATATTATGGGTTAAGTTGCGGGTAGACAATTGAATCGAATTCTATAATTATTACCTATTTTCTCTATTTATGAAAATTCTCAGTATTTAAACTCTCAAAAAGATACGCACCTTAACGTCGAACATTCCACATGATTTAATAGAACATTGAGATAAACAAATAAATCACTTAAGGCAACAAATCAAAGTAAAGTTCAAACAAACAAAACTGTTTAAAGCTGAAAACACACTGGATGCGACAAAACGTTTTTGTTTCATATGGGAAGAAAACGTGTTTTGTTTCAACAGACACCAACCAAAACAGAATGAAGCTAACGAAATCATTTCACTATTTTTTTTTGTTTGGTGTGTGTTGAAATAAAAGAAAACAAAATTTTGAACGAGTACTTCCAAATAATTAAAACACTAGTGGAAAAACAAAGTTCCAGCTCTCGCAAACGAAACATGTTTTGGTTTTTTTTGTTTCGCTTAATGCAGTGCCGGTTTCGCCATAACGACGTGCATAACAATCGAAAACAAAACAAAATGTTTTCATTCAGTAAGCGTTGGCCGTATACAAAGCCATTTTCATAAACAGTCATAAAAACATGAAAACAAAACCATGTTTTTTTATTTCGACTAGTTGGTGTGCTTTGGTTTTTATTTCCTAAGACAGAACAACACGTTTTGACTGATCTGGTGTGTTTTGAAAATTCGTTGGTTTAACTGATGGTTATCAAAAATAAACTGCGTCCTTGTCGATAATTACACATGTTCTTATAACAAATCCCACACCGCAAACGACAAAACAAAAAAAAGAGAAAAAAATGTTTCGTTTTCGATATTTCGTTTTTCCGGTTGTTTGCCACGATCGTTTAAATTATTTGGAAGTTTTCACTTAATATTTTGTTTTGTTTTATCTCAACGCAGACCAAACAAAACACAAAAGTGAAATTATTTTGTTTGCTGCATTGTGTTTAGGTTGGTGTGTATTAAAAAAAAAAAACACGTTTTCTTGCCTTATGAAACAAAAACGTTTTGTCTCATCCTTTTAGTGTGTTTCAGCCTAAGGTATAATAAAACGCAAAACACATGCAATTAAATGAGAGCACCCGCACCGAACATGTCAAACATAAAAAAAAAACCATTTTTGGGGCATTTGAGCGGTGACTATTCATTAATTTTCTGTGTAGTGCAGCAGCATAATCATGTATTGGATCAAACAAATAAAGCATAACTATTCGATACAAACACCAAGTAGAGCGATTGAAAAAATGTTGTTGAATGTTTTTTTATATTTTTTTTTTTTAAAACGGCTATAATGATTTTTATAAAGCTTCGTACCTGGAATGACTTAAGTAATTTTGAGAAAATTGCATTACTAGTTTTTTGAAAAAAATTCACATAACGGAAATATTCATTACACGCCTTTTTTGAGAATATAGTCTTATTTTTGGGTTATCCATTTTTGTGTTACTTTTGACTTTTTTAACATTTTCTTGTTAAAGGTAGGTGTCATAAAGGTGATTTTTTACTCCCTTGTTCGCTTTAAATAAAAGTTCAAAAAATCACGCCATATTACAGTAGTTGTTATAAGATGTATTACTTTGTTTTTATATGCTCTTATAGTTCCTAAGCGGAGACGTTTATCTACAATTGTTGTTGTATTTTACTTGAAAATAATTTTTTTTTAACCGGGTATACATGCACTTAGAAACACAGCTATTATTGAACCATTAACATTTATCTTCACGATGTGTCTGCATTACAGTTGTTTACCACAAGAGCAAGATCCAGTCGTGTATATTTTTTCCCCAATCAATTTGGTACCTATATCTTTCAAACTCAAACTTCAGAGGTAGGGCTTGGTTTATTTGCATTCCGTTGTCATTTATAAATAAAAACATACATAACAGTTCTTATCGCTTAAAGTTCCTTATCTATTGACAAGCTCTATTTTGTATCTTTCTTGTATAAACATCAACAAATTTGTGTTTATAATTCCACATGCCTCTAATTTGTATTGAATTTATCTTTCCACCTTAAAGCTTTAGAATTATAATAAAACAAAGCCAACATCTGTCAAACATTAAAAAGACTGCACCTTCTCCGTATAACTGCAGCTTGATAATGAAACACATATTTCAAAATACGACCGCCACCTTGACTTGAATTCAAATGTCTACACTACGCAACTTTAACCAAAACTTCAGTCAAACTACAATCAAACCCTTCTAAAATAACGACACACCATGTGTGCAAACACAGTCTTGATACACATACAAAGCTGCCAAAGCAAAAGTAAAAACGCTCGAGCTGCTTTGTATATCTGCGCTTACATTTCCACAATAATTAAAATCCAACTCAAAAGTTAGTCAGTGACAGTTAAAATGATTGAGAAGTTCGTGATATTGTTATTGCCACTATTCGCCCCGTCTATGTCCGTGCAGACGGCATCGACATCGACATCGACATCAACATCGGAATCGGTATCGGCATTCCGGAACCGTGACTGGGCACGGACAGAACGTGTTTTTTCTTACTTACAAGCTGCTGTTCTTAATGGCCACCTTGCCGAAGCCGCTTTTCGAAACGACATCGTTTTCCATTGCAAGGCAGCAACAGCAACGTATATACATATTGTGCACATTATTCTGAAGTTGTTTAGATCCTGCAACTCAATTTAAACTTGCTTTTGCCTCTTTCAGCAACACCGAGAACAGTATATTCCCAATCCACCCCGAAGACATCGAGGGATTTAAAAGACTCGACATAGGTTACAGACTGGGCCTGTTCCTGCACGGCTGGGAGACTCGTTCCCAGGACAACATCTGGATGCTGGATATATTGAAAAGTGAGTGATACTTTGACAGCTAATCTAATTTTCTCACACTGCCCCAAATAGCCTGGTCCAAGTGGGAGAACATCAACGTTTGCATCGTAGACTGGGGGGGACTCTCCCAGGCGGACTACATGAGTGTAGCGTCGAACATTTTCGATGTCGGCTTAACGGTGGCGTACGTAATCGAATCGCTGGAGAAAGCTGAACTCTTCTACCGCACCAATATTACTCTGACTGGATACAGTTTGGGCGCCCATGCTGCTGGGTTCGCTGGACAACGGCTGGGGGGGCAAGTTGACCATATAATTGGATTGGATCCGGCCGGACCCATGTTCACGGTGCCGGCCGATGTCGGTTCCAAGTATCGCCTGGATGAAAGCGATGGCCAGTTTGTTCAGGTCATTCATACAACGGGTGGGGTTTTGGGGGTGATGGCCAAATCCGGACATGCAGACTTTTACCCAAATGGAGGAGTGTCACCGCAAACTAATTGTGCTTTTCCTTTTCGAGAATCGACTTCAAGTGAGTACTCAGATTGATGAATGTGGAGAGAGGGCGAAATTTAATGCGAGTCCATGGATACTTTTGTATTATGTATATTTGTATGTAGGTCGGATTGTTTGCAGCCATTATACAGCAGTCAAATATTTTACGTACTCAATGGACAAGGATTTACCCTATGTGGGATATCAGTGCAACAACTATGGGATGTTCATTTTTAGGTTGTGTCGTTCTAATGCAGTTGGTATCTTTGGCATACACACCAATCGATTGGCCGGAAGATTTTATTTTACAACAACAAGGAATGAACCATACGTTGAGAGGCAACAAATTGAAGAATTATAAAAGCAAATAAATACATACATATGTAATTACATAATGGGATTAAAATCAAAACCTTTTCTGAGATATTTTGTTTTTAATTTTTATGAACTACAAGAGTAATAAAATTTTTAAGATTAAACAAAAATTGATACTTTAATTGCACATTTATTGATCTTCTTATGTCGCTTAGAGCAGAGCTTCAAAAGCGCATATCATGGCATAACGTTAGGTTAAATTAGAATGTGTGATGATGAAGCCGCATCGCCTTACTCGGATTTCAAAGATTGATTGTGCTCAAAAGGTTGTATAAAAGACAAGGTAGGATATAGTTATGTATGTTGTACAAGGTGGCGGAAAAGTTGTTAACCGGCGCAAAAGTTGAGCACCACCAACGTAAAAATCGAAACAATTATTCCGCGTTCTTTATATAGGAGTGTGGTGATTCATGTCTTGTTGACGTGTATTTTGTACGTATATGTTGACGGCGTTCAAATTGGATTGTCTTCTTCAATTTTTTGGACGTCTCTGTGATTTTGCTCACTTTCACTTCATGGTGAAAATAAGATGACAGGAAAGGCCCAAAACAAGTGGATTTTTTGTTGACATTTACATTTGGAAAGTGAACAATTTCTTATTAATTCTTCAACGAGCACAGATCTTTGTTTTCTTTTAACGACTAATGAACGACAAAGTGAGTCAAATATGTTGCCATTATTTTGTGTCTGGACAATGTTCACATTGGACTCACCTTGTGCGAATCATATTGACATTTCTTTGCTGTGTTTCACTCCACCTCATGATGAGGTAGAGATAGTCTAGTGATTGATTTCTTTTATCTTACTCTACCTCACTATATGAGAAAGTGAGGCAGGATTTTTTTTGTAAGAAAGAGATGTCAAAGTGAGTCGCGCGGAGTGAGTCCAATGTAAACACGGTCCTGAACAATACAAGTTGGATTCACGTCAAAAAAAAAAAAAAAACCGGAGGAGACAGTCCAATATGAACACAGTCGTTTACTTCACAAATGTCAAAATAGAATTGACATCTGCCACCAATATTATAAAGGGTGTTTTTTTTCAAGAGGTATATAACTTTAAGTTGGCAACACTATTTTAACTGGCGGCCATTTTGTCAGCTGTCAAGTGATTTATTTTTAGTTTGGCTTGGCATTTTAACAACGCTTCCAAATTGTGCCCAAATGGGCCCAAAACAAGATTGCCGTTGATCTCAATTTTCATAAGCGAATTTTGTTTCTATTGATGAAGCTCACTTTTGGTTGAATGGATACGTCAATAAACAAAACTGCCGCATTTGGAGTGATGATAATCCTCAAGCGTATGTAGAGACACCGTTACATCCACAAAAAATGACTGTTTGGTGGAATAATTGGTCCGTACTTCTTTAAAAACGATGCTGGCCAGAACGTTACAGTCAATGGTGACCGCTATAGAGCCATTATTACTGACTTTTTCGTTCATCAATTGAACAACCATGTTGTGCAGGAGCTGTGGTTTCAACAAGACGGCGCAACATGTCACACAGCTCGTGCCACAATTGATTTGTTGAAGGAAACGTTTGCTAACCGCATAGTTTCACGTTACGGACCCGTGAATTGGCCTCCAAGTTCGTGCGATTTAACGCCGCTTGACTATTTTCTGTAGGGATATGTGAAGTCGCTAGTCTACGCCAATAAGACCAAAACAATTGACCACTTGGAGGACAACATTCGGCGCGTTATTATGCCAATATACGGCGACAAATGTTGGAAACAGTCATCGAAAATTGGACCTCCAGATTAGACTACGTCCGAGTCAGCCGTGGCGGTCATACGCCAGAAATCATATTTAAATTTTAAATTTCTTTCGAATAAAGTAAATTTCATGTCAATTTAAAAGAAATCAGCTTTGTTTTATTCCACTTCAAAGTTCTATACCTCTAAAAAACACCCTTTAATAAATATAATCGCTAGGGGCAAATCTGGTGAAAACATTGCTTGGTCAAGGAATTCGATCCCTCCTAACTCATTCGAAAGATTTTTTTGTTGTAAGTGCAGGTGAGCATATATCATATGCTGTTTCTATCCGCGATTCAACTGTCTTCTAGTAGCATTTCGTAAGTTTTTTCAATACTAGCGCTGCGCCAGCCATCCTGAAAAAGTTTAATTTCAGGTGCCAGAAATTCCACTGTAGAAAATGATTGCAGAGTAATGACAATTAATAATGAACAAATTAAGTGTGCCAGCCAGCCGTTGAATTTGTTACTAAAGGGTGTTTTTTTTTAGACGTGTAGTTTTCAATCTGGCAGTACTTTTTTTCGGAATTGGTTTTTTTTGACAGGTGTCACTTGATTTATGCTCAGTTTGGTTTGCCATATCATAATTAATAGACTATGCTCAGTTTGGTTTGCCATTTCATAATTAATAGACTTACTACTGAACAACGTTTGCAAATCGTGCAAATTTACTACCAAATTAGGCCTCTCGGCTGGAATTTATTCGAGCCAGCCGCGGCGGCCACTTGCCCGAAATCATTTTTAAAACATAATGGCAAGCCCTTAAATTTCTAATAAAGCTAAATTCTTGGCCAAAGCATTAAATTATATGTGATTTATTTCTTCTTGAAAACTACACGTCTAAAAAAAACGCCCTTTATTTCGTGATAGCCAACTTTTTTAGTGGTACTTAGTCTAGTTTCTTAATTTAAATTGAAAGTTTGTTCTGCCATTAACTATGAGGAAGCAAATAGGTACCATGAGGCTTCAATTCTATCGAAGCAACCTGATCAGCTCTATCACTTTGCTGGTAATAGAACTTCGTATAGCTCTGTATGGTGTCGGTATCGTATATCGGTCTCGTTTCTTTATGTTTTTGCGGAAGAAGCTAGAAGATGCTAAATATTAACATTCAACTTTATAATTTAAAAAAAGAAGAGCCAATGCTTTGAGTAAATCCCGATCCAAGAATTACAATAGCATCGTCTCCAAGTTCCAATCCAGCCTATTTCTTCTAAAATAAGGCCCCTTGCGAGAAGTGATCTCTTGTCATGAATGCTTCTTATTTTAGCAATCTGCTTTCGGCAGAGTATTGTAGCTCCCCTCAATTCTTTTCGACTTACACGCACACAGTAATGACTTACAGTGAAAATCAATATGCCCTGAGCTTTCGTGCTCGCCATTTATTAATTTGTTTTCTATGCAGGCTTAGATTTTTTACATTTAACTATTTTGTCACGGAGCAATATAACCCGACTCCTCTCGCAGACTGATATCCATAACTCCACACTTATTGTTGAGTTGGATCACTAATTTGAGGTATCTTAAAATGGAGAAAGCTTAAAACCTAACTTACTCCTTATGTTGTCTTCTGATATATAAGTTTTCCTTTGTATACCTAGAACTTATAAAGGTTTTACCAAATTCAATGAACAAAAGTTAGCTAAATAACTGCCATCAATAAACCTGTAACAAATTAGGTACGTATAATCAAAGTTCAAAAACTTGAACTATTCATGGCATCATACAATATAGCCCATCACTATCGCATGACTTTCAAATTAACTCTATACCTCGAACGAGAGAGAGCAACTCATTTAGATGTCAAGTTTCGAAATTGTTTCCGCCATTGAAAACACCACCCAATAACGCCGACCACTAATTTAGAAGCTGTCCTCCTCTTTTGTCCACACAAAAACACAGACACACCACCACAATTCTGTGCTGTGTTGTGTTGTGTGTTTCCTTGAATTAACAAACCACCCAGAGACCCAACGCCATCACCAGCACCAGCGTTTGCAACCGACCTCACTTCGTCAGAACTTATTTGTTCCATCTCATCATTTTGCCGTCAGTATCTCGTCCGAACGGAATGACAGTAATTAAATTGAAACAACCCATCTCCGAGGAGCTCCAAGGGCCAGTGGCTAGCGAAACTTCTATTTAACTCATCTCGTCGATACCTTCTATGATGCTTTTAACAGTGCAGAAGGGCTCTGGCTCCGGCACCGGCTTGGGCTTGGAAAACGACTTCTTTAGCGGTGGTGGATATGGCATCATGTTCCTGATTTAGCCCACAGAAAGCAAACCATTGAAAATGGTTTTGAGAGGGATTCATGCACATAATCGAATTCCTCTTTGACGGCCGGCGCGGTGCGGCGGCGCGGCGCACTATAACCCTCCTAAATGCAACCGGAACACTGTGGCAGAAAGTGGGTGGCGCTGGCGTCGTTATTGATGACTTCCACTTAATTCTAATAGCATCCTTTCTCTCATGCCGCATATAGAGAGGATATAGAAAATACTATTAGACTTTGAAATAGGACCATGGGGAAAAATTTCCAACCTCCAACCTCATACCCGAACAAACTTACGAGGGTACATCAGAGAGGGCGTGTTGCACTAATCTGAAGCCTAAAGTACACCGATAGCCCCATTCCCGCAGTCTACTCTAACAAAAACAAAAAAAAAAAGTGCTCAATTAACTTGGGGAGGGTTTCATATGGAGCTTTTGTTTGTCTTTTGTTGGAAATTTATAACTAAGTACCTATTGCGAAATTAAATGTTTGGCAAATAAAAATAAACAAAACATACAACAAGGATTTAGTCTTGAGTGTTCAGTCTTCATGGATATAGAGATTGAGGTGTGCATGTAAATATTTAAACGCATGCGGAGACTGCAGGAACTAATAAGAACATTTTGCCATTAAGTTTCTTCCTTCTGTAGGAGCTAGGGTAGAGCTAGAGAGACAGGATCAGGAGAAGACGGAAATTACTATTTACGTTGCTGCTGAGAGGAGGAATAAATTCCACAAAAGTTAAATATAAACATCTTGTATCGGGTGGGTTTGGTTTGGGTTTGGATTGGGTTTGGGGTTGTGTATACTGGGTTGCTTGTGTAATTTTAGATGAGGTTAAGTTTGTTAAAATATTCTTCTTGAGAAAGAATTCTTTTCATGTTTTATTTTGTGGATAGAAGAAATAAGCACCCTGGCTAGTCGGTTGAGTAGTTGATGTGGTCAATGGAGTGTTATATGAGAAGAACATGAGTTCTCATAAGAATCTCTTAGCACTATTTTTCGTATTATGCGGTTTGTTTGAACCTGAGTTTTGTTCATTATGCCTTAATTTATTCTTTAATTATGGCTTAACTGGGGGTGTTATTTACTTATGCTTCAAGCAAATACTTTGTTTCTAATGAAAATTTCATGTGATGATGATTTAATCCATTTCAAAATGCTTGAAATGATTTTTGTGCTTTTGATGTAGGTATAACAAGCTTAAATTTTATATAGGTATTGCTCGAAGTCTTTTTAAATAAATTATTATTTCATTCTGGCAATGCTTTTAAGAGCATGTTGAGGTCAGAAGATGTGTGAGTGGGTAGCAGAAGAATGACCCACAGATGAATATCAAATGAAGACATTCATTTTCATTGGACAACTCTTTTTGCGCTCCTATATACAAAAAAAAACCCATGAAATTAGCCAGAATAATGTTTGAGTATTGAGAGTGTCAAAGGTGGAACGCTTTAGGCTGATTTGAGAGGAAGATTTTCCGAGGGATTTAAGGTCTCGTCTGTATAAACGGGGAGTAGATGAGAAGATACAAGAACGATCTGTAAGGCCTGTACATGGACACAAACTTAGCTATAACAGTAAAAAGTCTACAAGTCACGTCCATTGTTCTCCATTATAACCCGGATCAAACAAAACTTGAGCTGGAGGTGCAAGCAGAACGTGGGCAACTATACCAACGCGGTCTGTGATATCGATTCTCGTCCTGTCAAAAAGTGATTCAAATAAATGGTTTAAACATTCGCTTTCATGCTTTGCTTTAAATTTTTCGATTCACTCCGTAGAAAAAACTGATTTTGTTTCAATAAAAAAAGTGAAACCGTGAAATGAACTACATTATCCATCCCCAAACCACCTTATCATTTTTGATGTGTAAACATCTATGCCGGCTACAGAGTGAAATAAAAACGTGGACTTCCCTCTGCGTTACGTTACGAGGTCAAACTTTACGATGTACCACGTTACATTACGAAAATCTGCACAATATAGGATATTGGGTACTATCAATGACAAAAATTTGAAGAATCAGGCTAACTCGTCCCTTTCCGATCCGTGCAAGTAGTCAACAACGTATGGACGACTTCGCATACGGATCCAAATATGGATCCTCAAAACTTCACTTGGACAAACGTCATACAAACGTCAAACACGCGGGAGTCCCAGCATTCACACAAGTTTTTTTTTTGGAGCGCATGCTTAGAGCCATTTTCTTCACTTTTTGTCAACTTGCCGCAAACTCTCAAGTTGGCCAACTCTAGAGTGGACACAAACTTGAGAGTTGAGTGACAAGTTGAAATTTGTTTTTCTTCACTATTTTAAACCTCAAATCGAGAGTTGAAATTTAAAAGTTACTCACTTTCGTTTGTAAAAATTTCCCTATTTTTTGCGATTATTTGAAAATTAAAGTTCCGGTTGTTTTTGTGCATTGAAAAAAAAAATAATAAATAAATAAATGATGGCCGAAAAAAATAAGTTGCCAAAAGTGTTATATTCCGCAGAGGAGGAAGACTTGCTAGTTGCAAATGCAAACTGGGGCGCAAGGTTAGCAATTGCATTTGATACCCGCTTAACAATACGGTGCACTGTTGAAATACTTACGCCAATAAAATCAGCAATAGCCAACTGATTGACCCGAGTGCATAATACCTCAGCACAATCAATAATTGGGTAATTGGTCGTAATTCGCATAATTTAAACTAAAATCATGGTCGTTCCATTTTTCGAGCCCGACCCGTCTACACATTTTGTATTGTCTTCTTTTAATTTCTTCTTTCAATTTTTCTTCGTCTTTGCTTCCGTAAGCAGACGATGGATGATTTTGACAATAATAATTTTCTCGGAAAATATTTGTATTCAAACCGAAACCGAGAATAATTTTTGACAGAAGATGCAAACTCTCAAGAAAACCCTCACGTTTGCTCTCTCAACTTCTACTATTTTCGGAAGTTAAGGAAACCAGAAGTTGATCAACTCGAGAGAGAATCGAAAGTTGAAACTGTCAACTTTGAGTGAAGAAAAACAAAATCACAAGTTGAGAATAAAAATCCTCAAGTTGAGTTCAACTTGTAGTGAAGAAAATGGCTCTTAGTCAGCGTAATCCTATCATTTTTCGTATTTTTTGAAGAAAAAAGAGAACTTTTCATTACTTGCTCGTATCCACCCAATGTCAAATGACGACGTGAAAGAAAATTAATTATATGAATATTTTTGACTAATTCTTGTGTCGAGAAAGAGAAAAAAAAAACACATGTATGAACTTGATGACGATGTTCACATTGGACTGACTCATCCGATTTTTTTTTTGGCGTGAATCCAACTTGTTTTGTTCAGACACAAACTAATGTGACCACATTACACATCGGTCTTACTTTTACGTTAAGCAGTCGTTAAAACAAAACAAAAATCTGTGCAGTTTGAACGATTTATTACAAATTTTTCACTTACAAAATGTTTGTATTCTTAAATAAATTCCAATTAAAAATTGGATTCTGTAAGGTTTAAGTACCAAAGATAAATCACAGACAGAGAAAACAGATGTCACAAAAGAAGACGTCAAAAAAAAACCCACAAATTTTTAAAAAAATTAAATATTCTGCCTTTCCTGGCTATTTGATATTGTTGGTAGGTAAATTTTGTTATAAAACTTCATGCACAAATTATTTAGAGTTGATTAATATTGTTGATACATTCCTGATCAATCAATAATTCCACGTTTTCAGACAAATTTTTATCATACATTTCTTTCGTTATTGTAATAGAAATAAATATATGAATACTTAGATACTTGAAGCACGTTCCAAGAGCAAAAATGTCTATACAAAACATAAATCTCAACTGATTGTTCAAGCATCACGTACAACCAACAAAAAGTCCATCTTAAGTCGAAGATTATCCATCTATCGGTCGACTAAGCATGATTTATGATGCCAACGTGTCACCATTCTCAATGACCTTTAATTATTTGTGACAACTTTTAGAATGCAAGGTCTTCCTTATCCAATTTATATTAAGGATCTATATGTATACGTAGGTAGATATATGAAACTTTTTCCACACGCACACACTGACAGCTCCATCAATTAGATTCTAACTTATTTATAGCCTTTACATGAACTTGAGTAAATATTAATTGTTTGGTTAACTTTCTTTAGTCTCTATACTCGTATGAGACACAATATCTATCTACAGACATGTATGTATATATAGGTAAGTTTTGGAACGTTGAGACCAGACATTTCTACTTGAGTTCTATGACAACCTGTAGGCGGGATATAAGGTACTCCTCAAAGTTATCAAATGCAGCTACATATACTCGAATGTGGAGCTTCCCATATCCATGTCCACTTCTACTTTGCACACGTACGAATTTTCATTTGAATCGTAAAATTAAGAGATCGACTGACGAGAGAACTACTATAATACTATGACGTGTATCTGAAGGTTGTGTGCATTTAATGCTTCTGCCATATAATTTCCCCAGAGGAGGTTGGTAAGTCATTAAATGTAGCTCATCATGGGCAGAAATTACTACTTTGGGTTGACGGAACAAAGTTTTTAAGTGTCCAGCTGAGTTGAATGTCACTCAAATTTATCGTCACTGCTGCCAGCCGAACCGGAATGTACCTATGGTATTTATTTTTGGATTTCTATTCTCTTACTTTTTTTTTAATTGTTTTATATTATTTTTCAAGAACGTTTTTAACTACCATCGATTGGGGTATAAAATGCTTCTTTTTTTGAGATTCTATTTTGAATTTTTTTTTTGTGTTTTTTTGTTTAGAGGTATAGAACTTTAAGTTGGCAACACTATTTTTAATTGTTGGGCATTTTGTCAGCTGTTAAGTGATTTATTTTTAGTTTGGTTTGGCATTTCAACATGAATAGACTGACGCCTGAACAACGCTTGCAAATTGTGCCCAAATGGGCCCAAAACAAGATTGCCGTTGATCCCAATTTTTATAAGCGAATTTTGTTTAGCGATGAAGCTCACTTTTGGTGGAATGGATACGTTGATAAACAAAACTACCGTATTTGGAGTGATGACAATCCTCAAGTGTATGTTGAGACACCGTGACATCGACACAAACTGACTGTTTGGTGTGCTTTATGGTTTGGTGGAATAATTGGTCCGTACTTCTTTTAAAACGATGCTGGCCAGAACGTTACAGTCCATGGTGACCGCTATAGAGCCATTATTACTGACTTTTTCGTTCATTACTTGAACAACCATGATGTGCAGGATCTGTGGTTTCAACAAGACGGCGCAATATGTCACACAGCTCGTGCCACAATTGATTTGTTGAAGGAAACGTTTGGTAACCTCATAGTTTCACGTTACGGGCCGTGAATTGGCCTCCAAGATAGTGAGATTTAACGCCGCTTGACTATTTCCTGTGGGGATATGTGAAGTCGCTAGTCTACGCCCATAAGACCGAAACGATTGCCGACTTGGAGGACAACATTCGCCGCGTTATTGCCGATATATTTACGATCACAAATGTTGGGAAAAGTCATCGAAAATTGGACCTCCAGATTAGACTACATCCGAGTCAGCCATGGCGATCATATGCCAGAAATTATATTTAAATTATAATGTCAGAGGATTATCTTTCGAATAAAGTAAATTTCATGTCAGTTTAAAAAAATCATCTTTGTTATATTCCATTTCAAAATTCTATACCTTTAAAAAAACACCCTTTACATAACTTACAGGGCAAAAAACTTATATACCATCTGCCGAATATGTTGCGTTTGGCTGGGTTTTGATCCCCAAACTACTGCGCACCGCGGCTTGACAGTCAAACGAACTTACCACTACTTTACGGAGTACTACGGTGCAGTGAATAATGTTTTTCATAAAAAAAAAACTGAATAAAGTTCCGAAACGCCTTATTATTTACTATCATCAAGCTACCTGCGCGACAAGAAGTTGATCCTAGTGTTTTGTTAACTCTCTCTCTTCGGTGTCCAACATCCTTTGAGAGTTTGTTTCATGAGTTGTACTTTTGTAAAATTCACGAAAAAGCAATTCCAATTTAGATTATTCCCTGTCTCTTCAAACCTTTATTATTTTTTGTTCTTTTTGAATAAAAACGTTCCCAAAAACCTTTAAGTCTTTCTCAAAAGCAACGATTTTATTTGAATAACAAAAACCAACATAAATATACATACATTCAGCCTTCTAAAATTAATAACGCAGCAAGCGCAACTATAAAAGGATGTACAAACTATGTATATCTATAGTCTACAATTTTCAAAAATTCCAACTGTCTTTCTATTGGTAGTTTAAATAAAACTGTTTATTTCCATCAGATTCTTCGTTTTCTTTTTTTAGGTTGTTGTGTTGTGTTGACGATGCGGAGACCGACATTTTAAAGTGTTTTTCTCTAAAAGACTTAACATCGACAACCGGCCATTTCTCATTAACAGGAAAGGGATCCTTTTATATTGGTTTTGTCTATGTCCTCTTGATGTCTATGTGAATAGACCTATGTCCAACACACAAACATACTACATTTATATTATGCAGAAGTATTATAGAAACAAGAACGGCTCCGAATTCACAAGCTAAATTACTTTGGTTGGAAATGAAAATTTCTTCTTGAAAACAAAAACATCCAAGAATGCAAAATTAATTAAAATTGTGTTTTTGTGCTGAAAAGTCGACATTCTAAAAAAAAAAACGCAAAGGTATATACGATTCAGTACACTCAGAAAAATGTTGATTGATTTCAAAAAAATATCATTTCAGATATCATGTTAGTAAGTACAGCTCTCACTCACATAATGAACCAAAGAAGTTAATCGACTAAGGAGACGAGGATGAGATTTGATGCGTTTACGTGAAAAATTAATTGCTGAGCATTTGCCAATATTCAGCTTCAAAGAAATTTTAAAGCAACTACCTGAGAAACTGTCGGGTCTATTTGAAAAAGAGTAGAATCATGTGTCGAAGAAATAGTTTTGTAAAACTTAGCACTCGTCGGTCTAGAGTCAGATAATTAAATACCTACATACTTTTCCTTACTTAAGCTGGTTCTACAGGTCTTGGTGTTTTTTGGCGTCAAGTGATAAGCCTCTCCAGCCGGCTCGATTTCTAGCTGGTCTGGCATTCAAGACCTTAGGGGCTGGAGCTCCAGTGTCTATTTGCTCTTCATGGCCCAGCCATTTTAGCCGCTGAATACGAAGAAGACCATTAATCTTTGGTAGGACTTTTATTTCAAATATATCAAGGGAGCTTTTAACCGATAGGGAAAGGGTCTATGCTTCTAATCCATACAGCAGCCCAGGATGATGATCCTTGGTTCTTCTCGATAGGGCTTTAACCCTCAATCGCTTACTCAGCCCAAAGAAATAGCGATTAGCAAGAGTTCATCTACGTTTGATTTCTGGGCCGATGTTGTTTGGAGTGTGAGATATTGGAATGTTTAATAACTGTGTCAATATCATTAATAGTAAGAATAAAAAGAAGAGGACCTAAGTAGCTGCCTTGTGGGACCCCCAAATAGACAAAAAGGGGCTGTATAAGACTGATTTTACGCTATAAATAGCCTTTTTTTTAAATAACCATTCAAACACAAAAAGAAGTTTTGAAATCAGATGCCAGTTTTCGTATTTACCCCCATTTCACCCTATAAATGCCAATTTTCTAAAAAATTCCCTAAGGCCATCCACTAAAAAAACATCCTTTCAAACACCAAAAGAATTTCCTAAATCGAATATTTTTTTATGTGTACCCCATTTAACCCTACAAATAACAAAATTGAAAAATATCCCTACAGCCATATCCTGAGAAAAACCTTTCAAACATAAAACTAGTTGCTTAAATCGAACAAGTTTTTTTATTTTCGCCCTATTTTGCCCTAGAAATAACAAGATTTGTTTTTTTTTTTTGCCCCATTTTATCCTACAGAAAATAAATTTTGAAAAACAATATGTAGTTCACATTGGATTTTTGTCAAAAAGTTCATGTAAGTTGAACTGAACTTAATAAAAATTGCGTATTGACAAGGCCCTCACTAGTCAACTGATGAGTCCAAGTGAGATCGCCGGGACGAAACGCCAATTTTTATGGACTAAAGGCCGTTAAAAGCTATTTTGAATCAATATCCCTAAATCTATTTCCTAAAAATTACCTTTCAATAAAAAAAAAAGAATTTCTGAAATCGGATTATTATTTTATTTTGACCCCATTTCACTCTACAAAGATCTAAAGTTGAAAAAGAATATCCCCAAACCCATTTCCTATTAGCTTACAGCGCCATCTGTTCAATAGTAATTTTATTGAATTGAAAAAAGAATTGTGCGCATACAGCACCACCTGTTAAGAACTTTCCGACTTTTTTTTTTTTCATAAACCTTATTCGCGTAGCAATTACGAACAAACCCGCATAAGGAAGTATCCAATTTGGTCCAGTCGTTTTCAAGTTTTAAGCATCCGAACACACCACGATCCATTCTCATACATAATATTTATAGATGGGAAATTTTATCAAATGCCTTACTGAAAGCGGTTGAGACAACATCGACTTCCTTTCAATTCTCTAGTGCTGAGAGGATGAAGGATACAAATTCAATAAGGATATAGTAGTTGTAGACCTACATTTAAGAAATCAGTGCTATCTAGGGAAAATTTGTTGATTTACAGCGAAAACTTAAGATTTCATACAAAATACTTTCGAGAATTTTAGAAATAAGTAAAAACTTGGCTATGGGGCGATAGCCCTTAGGACCCTCTTCGTGCATTGGTGTTATGAAATTGGTTTTCCATATCTTGCGAAATTTTCCGGGTCTTTTTTTTACCAGCTTTGGCTGCAACATTTAACAGTATTAACTGCGATTTTACCGGCTCCGTCTGCGATACTAAACATAAGTAACTGCGATTTTACAGGATTTGTCGCCGATTTTTTGTATCAGATTCGGCTGAGATTTGACTAAGTAATCTTGCCAGATCTAAGGATTTATTTGAACCGCTGACTAATCACCGAGAGTATCCCATTGATGAACAGACTCGAGCTATAACTAACAGCATCAGGAAAACGGACTACCGTACAACTAACCGACATGCAAGGGCGTGACCAGTACCCGAACCAGAGATACCTGATAATATTAAAATAAATATATGTTAATATTTAAGTTAAGGAAATTTGTATGTTAAAATAATGTAGTTCGTACTACTTTAAATCGAACCCATCAGGTAAACCGATGACCGAAACTTCGGCACCAGGCCCCCCCCCCCCCCCCCCTCGGTATGTTTAAAACCACTTTTTTAACATCTTTAAAATCGAAATGTTGAAATTTTGTTTGCACGAAACTAATAATACACAGCAGGTACATAATTTTATCTCTTGGGATCCATTTTAATTAAAACAAATTAGGAACCACAAACAAACATATTCACAATAAAATGCTTAGTATTAATGTTCTTGATCCTGTTTGAGCCTCAACAAACAGGCTGGGTCCCCTCCACATGATGAGGGCTGTAAAATAAGTATGGTATTTAAAATTTGGTACTAACAAGAATAAATAAAATCCAATTTACCGAACGATGTGTGTCAGTGCCATCTACAATTATGGGGTTTTCGGGATAATAAATTGTCCTACGTGGAACGGAAAACGCACGAGGTTTATTAAATGGTCTATTGTCTTTGCTGCTGCTACAATCAAGATCAAAATGTGTTCTTCCCATAACGAGAAGAGCAAATATCACACTACCAAACACTAGCCACTTCATTTTTGACTAAATTTGATTGAATGGAAGCTTTGTAGTCGGACTATCATCTTTGAGTTCTAATAAGTCAAAAATAAAGTATACAAATATTATTCATAATGCCGTATATGGAGATTGTACTTTGTGGCTTTTTTGTCTAAAGATGAAGCTTAACACACATATCAATAAAAACAAAAAAACCTTATTCGCTTGAATAGTGAACATAATTATGTCCATTTGATAACGTTTGTTATTTATAAACACAATATTTGATTTTTGATATTTTTGTTATCATTCCAGTCTGTATCTGTATTACAGTGGCGTGGGTTAGGGCCGCCCGGGGCAGACCCAATTTTTGCCACCCCTAGTCATTTTTACTTGCGATATAGGTACTATATGGGAAGTTATGGATTCGTACAAAAAATCGAACTCGAGATTTTGATCAAACTTTACATTACGATGATAGAGAAGTCAAAAAAAGTGGGTCTCGCAAAAACGTCCGTCTGTCTGTCTGTCTGTCGGTTCGACTACAGCTTAAACGGATGGGTCGATTTTCTTTAAACTTGGTACCTAGCGTTTTTTGGACATTCCCCCCACCCGTTTTTTTCTCTTTTTTTTTAGGACCAAAATTAACAGTAGCAGTCATACAAAATTTCTTGGCCAAAAAGGAAAAACTTATTTTTCTCAAATCCACCGCTACCGAATTTGTTTTTAAGAACTCAATAAATTTAAATAGTTATAAGTTGCCGTTTAATAAAAAAAAATGGTTCCGAAAAATGGTTATTAATGGTACCTCCCAAAGAACCATTTTTTTGATTTTCGCTTTTCTCGAAAACGGTTATTCTAAATAATATTGTGTGCCAAAATTTTCAAAAAACATATTTTTTAGATTTTTAAAAAAAGTTTTAATATTTTTTTTTGAAAACTCAATATTTCAAAAACGAGTTGGTCGATTTTTACTAAACTTGGTAAATAGCAGTTTTTTAACTTTATCTAGAAGATTTTTGACAAAAATTATTCTAATACCCAAAAATAACGGTGCCTCCCATACAAATGTTAAAAAACCGTTAAGAAAAATATTTTGTTTCTCAAAAACTACTCCTACGATTTTCATAAAAGTTCTTTTGTATGTTAAAATTAGTACGATCTACCATTTAAAATTTTTAAAGTTTGTATTTTAGGTTTATTAACAGTACCTCTCATAGAACGGTTTCTTTGATTTTCGACTATTTCAACATCTGATCAACCGAATAAAATTAGATTTTTTATACAGAAGCTTGTAACAAATATAAATAAAAGTGCGTATCAAAATTTTCTAAAAATCATTTTTGGATTTTTAAAAAAAAAATCAAAATTATTTTTTGAAAATTCGATATTTCGAAAACTGGTAGCAGATTTTTTTGTGAAGTTCAATTTTTAAAGCAACATTAAAATTATTTTTCTCAAACATGTTAACGAAATTTTATATATTTATTTATAATTATTTTTAAAACCGCTAATACGATTTTCAAAATTTTTTTCTCATAAATAAAGATTCATATGAGAAATCAGATGGTGTACATCGCGTTGGGTTAAAACGGATTCAAAGTAGGGTTTTCCAATAAGAGGTGTTATTTTGATATTCAAAGAAAAATGGCATTTTTTAAGATAAATGATCGGATGTTTATTTCATTATAAAGAGGAAGGTATGCCGTTAATAATGAAACACAACATCAGCCAAATGGCCGCCACGACCACGCTTACAGGACCATATCCTTTTCATGAAATTTTCCATAACCAAATCGCAAAGTGGCTGCCCTATGTCCTCGATAGCCTCACGAATTCCAGCTTTGAGGTCTTGAATCAACGCTGGGCTGTTGGCGTAGACCTTATCTTTCACGTGGCCCCAAAGGAAGAAGTCACAAGGTGTTAAATCACAAGATCTCGGTGGCCAATTGTGATCACCTCTTCGAGAGATAACACGGTCCGGAAACTTTTCCCGTAAAAGATCGATGGTTTCATTGCTTGTGTGGCACGTAGCGCCGTCTTGTTGAAAGTAAACGTTGTCCAGATCAATACCATCCAATTCCGGCCATAAAAAATCATTAATCATCTCTCGATAGCGCAATCCATTGACCGTAACTGTTGCTCCAGCCTCATTTTCGAAAAAGTAAGGTCCAATGACCCCGCCGGACCATAAACCGCACCAAACAGTCACGCGTTGAGGATGGAGAGGCTTTTCAACAATAACTCTTGGGTTTTCCGAGCCCCAGATGCGACAGTTTTGCTTGTTGACGTAGCCTCCGAGGTTGAAATGGGCCTCATCAGTCGAGATGATTTTTCGATGAAATTCCGGATCATTTTCATGCATTTCAAGGACCCAATCAGCAAATACACGACGTTGTTGATGATCAGCCGGCTTGAGTTCTTGTGTTAACTGAACTTTATAAGCCTTAAGACCCAAGTCTTTATGCAAAATACGGTGTAATGACGTTTGTGGAATGCCTAATTCCAAAGAACGACGAGGAATGGACAAACCTGGGTTTTCTTCAACACTTTGGGCTACAACAGCAATATTCTCAGTTGTTCTTGAGCGACGTGCAGGGGTTTTATTCTTCACATCACTAACTTGTCCCAACAGCTCGAATTTGTCCACCCATTTCTGTATTGCGGTCCGACAAGGTGCTTCACGACGACCCAAAAATGTTTTAGATACACGTTGGTGAAGCGTGTATCGTTCCATTTTTATTAATGGCGTAGTTTCTACTTGTCAAGTGTCAAAAAATGACAGCTTCAAAAGTGACAGCTACCGAAATAGCGGGCTATGCAAAATAACACCTCTTATTGGAAAACCCTTTATTTCAATCAATTTCTTTCTAATTTTGTTGATTTAAAACAATTTACCAGTTTAAATAGTATAATTTCCTTTTATGCATATTGCATATGTGCAACACTAGGCTTTATTGTTAATTTTTGTATACTCACATAATACCACCTGAAGCTAAACTAAGATTTGGCAAATGGATAAAATATATACTCCTATAGCTAATTTATTTCAGACCACACACCACCACAATGTGATCGCGCATAAGAACAAGTTCGTGCGACCCAGTCGTGCATATTTTGTATTCATGTAATTAATTTGTACATCACTTATTGCAATTTTAAGGAAAATACGAAGCATTATTTTTATAATAGGCATATTAACTTCTAGTCTAAATTGTAAAATGAATTCTAATAGTTCGAGTAGGCTTTTATTGGCTAATTCATTTGTTTTGACTGTAGAAGATACAATTGCTCTTAACCGTACGCGTTCGATCTCAAATTCTTTGAAATATGTAGAGAGTGTACGTTCTCATTATTAGATATACTACATATATGTACTTGTCTCATCTCATTGTTTCTAGTTTTCACAACTAGAAACAATGTACTTCTCACAAAAGTACATTACGCATTAAACATTACATTACATTAAAAATGCAGCTGCAGCTAAAAGAATCGCTATAGCAGAAGCTGTCATTCAAATCGCTCTCTTATGCATTAAACGAAGCCGACGCGACGCGATGACTACAATGGTGTGACGCGGTTCCCCATGACTGCCTTTCATTAGAAAGAGAAAAGTATTTAACGATCCTATATTTTATCTCATGGGGTTTTTCATTACTTAATTCAGATTTCAATTTAAAAATTGATTTTTTTTCGTGGCGAATGGAAAATTTTTTCAAATTGATTTATTTTTGTCATTGTATTCATGTAGTTTCGTTTCTCTGTCAATATTTCAATACAAATGTCGTCACTTTTAGAAGAGAAAGATGAGCTTGCTGAAGTAACCGATTCATTTTAAACTTTTCCATTTATAATCGAATATTTCTCACATATGTATGTATTTTCAAAACAAACTTCATTCCTGAAATATACCTATACATTAATCCAATCAAACAACCCATTTGCCAAATGACAGCTGTAAATTATGTTGGTGTTAGTACAGGGAGGGATAAGTCCACCGAAAAATTTAAATCTGCAAAATTGATTTTAAATCAAAAATAAATCAATTTATTTTGCCCAATGGAACGCAAAAATGGTCAAAATCGGCTTTTTGACAGATCCAAATCAAAAATAAAGTAAATTGATTTATTTTACCAATGGAAAACCCCATTAGATCTGCAAAATTGATTTTAAATCAAAAATAAATCAATTTATTTTGCCCAATGGAACTCAAAGATGGTCAAAATCGGCTGTTGCGTCGTTGCGTCCAATGTAATTTGAGCTAGAGCCTAAATATGGGAACTGATTTTCTTAAAATTTGGTACAGAGCATTCTTATATGATTTCCTAGAGGAAAAACTCGAATTTTCGTTTTAGCTCGCCTAGAACGGGTAGCTGCCATACAAACATTTTGTTTTTTTTTTTTTAAATTTTCTCGAAAACGGCTTTAAAGATTTTGATTAAACTTCGTAGCTGGAATGACCAAGTCAATTGAAAAAAAAAACTGCATTTCAGGTTTTTGTCAAAAATTTCACGTAACGGAATTAGGTATTCCACATTTTTTTGAGAAAATGGTCTTATTTTTGGGTTATTGAAGTATATCTTTTTGATGGTTGGATCGATTGCATGTAACAAAAATTGATAAAAATTGTTTTATCAATATTTTAAGTGGGTACTTTTGACTCTTTTAGTATTTTCTCGTTAAATATATACATCATTCATCTACAGTGTGTGGTTTCACACAGTTGATAATCACAAGAGCAGGTGCGTGTGATCGAGTCGTGTACATTTTTTTTGTCGCTTACAACATTGAACTGAAAAATTGAAGGTGAAACTTTGAATGAACGTGAAACCATATACATTGTGTCAGGGCTACCCACCCAGCTTTTCTATAAGTTAACTGATTTCTCTGAGTGTAGGTAAGACCTATCATTTCTATGTCCGATGTGTTTTTTTTGTTGTTGTAGTTATTTTGGGCCTTGGCCAAATATTTGTCCGTCATTTCATTCAAAGGATAGAAATTTTATTTCAAAGATGTCAAACATTTACACCCCAAAAACAAAAAAAAAAACATCCCAAAGTATATAGAACGAGATAAAACTCGATTGCGAATCGGAATCGGAAGGTAAGCGATGTCAGCAAATAAGAGAGCAAAACCCATTCCCTAAAGGATAATCGGAGAACATTCAAACATTATATATTTCCCACGTCGTCCATTAAGGATATTTTTTTGTTCTTGTTTTTTTTTCTTTCTCTCAATAAGCATGTAGTGCAAAGGGGGTGTTATAGGTCTTACAAGGATATCAACTACAATAGAGGTTGCTGATGGTTAAATTGGGTGAGAGGGATTTTTCCAATTTCTCAAACTCCTTATCCTGAAAGGATATGTGGACGTGGAGTGGATGTGAGGAGCACACATTGTTTGTTTTTAACTGGATTCATTGGAGTTGATGAAGTGGAAGGACATAACACCGGTTCAATGGCATGGCACAAGAGTCATTGTTTTGCTTTAGTTTGGTATACGTATATCTGTGCTTGGTACGACCGACGTACGAGTACCGAAATATGTGTATTGTGTTTGTTTAGAAAAGGAAGATACATATAAAACTACTTGACTACTTGTGTGTTTAAGGAAGCAAATCGAATTAGATAAATGATGTCAGTTAAATAGGTTGTTTTTGGGTTATTCATAACATATGGGAGTTAATGTTTCCAGAGTTTGAGAGGCTAGAATTGCTGCTTTGCTGATGACAAGATGATGGACAGTATAAGGGTTTGTTTTTGGTTAAAATACTATTTGCATGGAAATGAACAACAGTTAGGTAAATGGGTTTAAAAGATTAAATTGGACCTGACCACAAGTAACCTTTTAATATCAACAAAAATAAGATAGTTATAGATAAATGTTGTTTCATTTGATATTGTTTGAACAAAAAAATTTGTTAGAATCCTTTTTTTGGTCCTTTACCGCAGAGATACAATTATTCTGTGATTCACTATTTGATTTATCAAATATAAAATTATATCCTCTAACAAACTGGTAAGAGGATGACTGGATTTGCAGTTAGTCCTTTTTAACGCAGGTAAATGGCAGTTAATAGGGTATTTGTTGATTTGTGGTCATTTTAACTCAGGAAAACCTGACGTACATACAGAATTATTGGCACCTTAAACGAAATGTTTGATGGAAAAATGACTACGGGTCGCATGCTACGGGGGAAATTTCTAGGGCTCTCAGACCCATTTTTTCAGTGTTAAAGTTAAAAGTTAAACTTGAGTTAACTTAGCAAATGAGTTAACTCTGGATTTACTGAACCCATGCCTTTGTAACTGCATCCTCCGAGTTTTTTTAGGTCGTTACACGTGGGGATTTTAAAGTTAAAATTCCATCTAGAGAAGATTGGAAGGATGACGTCGTGACGAGAGACATCGACACAACTATGTACCATGACGGCTCAAAGGTATGGAGTGTGGTGTTTGTTCAGAAATCTTCTCTGAGTCCTTAAATATCTCCGAATCTCTCCGACTTATCGACTATGCTAGCGTTTTTCAGGTAGAATTACTAGCCATAAGGGAAGCATACAAAATACTCAAACAAGACCCAAACCAAAATCGAAATACTGCAATTCTGACAGACAGTTAGGCTGGCTGTTAAGGCCATTGCTGCGGCTACATCATCCTCTAAATTAGTCCAGCAATGCCGGGATGAGCTCTGAAGTCTGAACGTCAATCTTAGTATCACTTTTTATCTGGGTACCAGGTCACTGTGATGGCATTGAGGGAAATGAGCGGGCAGATGAGGCACTTCATAGCTCACTTGCGGAAAGAGTTTAGATTAATCTCGGAGTTATGAAGGGCAATATATTTTCAATTTTTCTCACCGAATCCAATCGCAGGTGGAGCTGTCTAAGCAACTGTGTTAAATCTAGAAAGATGTGGCCCGTCTATAATAAATCCCAAACAAAAGATCTAATTTCCAGACCAAGGCGAAACATTGCCAGGGTCGTTGCAACATGCAGTGGGCACTGGCCAATATAGGAGAGGATGCAGTGAAACTGGGTATTTCTTTCAACACCTATTGTCGTAGCTGTGCGAACCAGCAGGAAAAAGAAACACTAGTTCACTGGCAATCACTTGGAAAGGCTTTCTTTGAAGACCTTGACGAATTTTCCGAAGTGAAAATAAACTAACTCAGGGCTTTAGATTGTTGTTCCACAAACCCATCCCTTAACCATAGCTTCAACCGAATTATGGTATCAAAACGGAGCTTTTTTGCGCTAATTATAGGTCACCAAGCTAGTCAGCTGATTGTCCACCATTTCTACATAAAATAAAAAATGAGGGAACCAAAGTCACTACCTTAAGATACACCTGATGTACGCAAAACAAACCTAGAACATGTTGCTTCATCAATTTTAAATTTTTGCGTTTTAAAAATACATATACATAGATACAAATGTAACCAGTAGAGGATTTACAAACCAAATCTAAATACCATTTCAATCTCTTTCATAGATGTTGTTACTATGGCCCACAGAATCAAATCCTTCTAAATGAACGTAAACTATAGTTAGATCAGGTTGCTAAGGCTCAGTTTATTATAATATTGCATCATACTTAATTCTGTTAGTTCAGAAAACATCCAAACATTCCCTGCCTTCAATTTTAACTCCTCGCACTTAATAAACTAATTGCAAAAACCAATCAAACTTTTACCTAGAGATATGAAAAAAGTGCTTAGCTCCACCAAAGAGTGTATGGCGGTGGTGGTGGGCACTGCGGTATGGGGGTACAGTTTCCTAGGAAACTTTACTTTATGTGGAATTCTGGGAAGTGAAAAGGGACATAAATAATTTAAATCTCTCTTTGAGGTACATTGAGAGATCGGATGGTGTCATCATCATTAAATTATTTTTTTTCCAGCTAAATAACATTCAAAGGAAAAAGTTTATTCTATTAGTGTTGGCTTGTATAGAATATACATAGAAATTAAAAGGAATTCCATTAACTACCCTGTCTGTAGAAATATACATTTGACAAATAAGAGGATTACGTAATTTGAATTTAAGCGCATCATAGTGAAATAAACCTTTAGAATTAATAATACGTAAACAATAACAATAATTAAAATTAATAAGTATTAATTATCTTCTATATTCAGATTCTCTGAAAAATTACTTAGTATAGAAAGAGTTTGTCAAAGAAAGCATAGAAAATTTCTTTGAAATAATAAATCGGATAATTGTCAGAACTACTCTTTATGAAATTCTTAAGAATTTTTGTATATTTTTTTATCTAAAACGTTTTTTATTTTACAATTTCGATTTAAATTTATTTAAAAACAATATACAAATAATACTGAGTCTTTTAAAGTACTTAAACAATACGAATAGTGATGATGATAAAATATACTTAAATATACCTACCCTGAGTAAGTCTACATACATATGTAAAGGTTCCGCCAAATAACTTTTCTTTTTTTTGAAAATGGCGCAAAACATCGAGTGTAGCTTCGGCTGTGTGGCACGTAGCGCCGTCCTGTTGAAACCAAATGTTGCCAATATCCTCCTCTTCAATTTTTGTGAACAAAAATTCGTTCAACATGGCCCGATAACGATCGCCATTGACTGTAACGGCCACTCCTTGCTCATTTTCGAAAAAACGGCCCAATTATGCCTCTGGACCAAAATCCGCACCAAACAGTGACTCGTTTTGGGTGTATCGGCTTTTCAATGTATGCGTGCGGGTTTTCTGTGCCCCAAATGCGACAATTTTGCTTGTTTACATACCCGCCAAGATCAAAATGAGCTTCATCTGAAAAGATGATTTTTTTTGGCAAAATCGGCATCTTCTGTAAGTCGATCATAGGCCCACTTAGCGAAGCGTATACACAACCATATTCGTTTAGCGGAAGGATAAAACTAATTATCTGTCAAATCAGACATGAGTTAAGTGTTACCATTCACGAAAAAAGCACTAGTTGAAAAAAAACGTTAGATGGCGGACCCTTAAGTTCAAAGTAGGTATTGGTAGTTCTAAGAGATTGTGCAAGTTGTAGTTTTTCATAAATGTAAAGTGGTTTTTCGTTTGTATAATTTTGTGCAAAAATATGCAGCATCTAGCATTTAAGAATAATTGCTGGAGCGAGCAATCGAGAACCAGTTCATATGTTCATATCTTCGAATCCCATCCCAGAAAATGGCCAGAGACTACGTAATCCAGAATAGATTCTTCCAACAATAAAGGTTATAAGATTTTCGGCAGAAAGTTACCGATTGATTTTGAAACCAAGACTGGTAACAGTATCAACAAAATGAATCCGGGATTGGAAGAAAAAAATAGGATGGAAAAATGATGTATCAATATGCTTCTTGGATATGGCAATAAGTTGAGACTTAGCGGGGTTAAGAGTAAGACCACTTGAAGATTGCCATGAGATCTTCATTAATCCTATACATATCAAATCTTCTTGTAGACCAAGTGGGCGGGATAGATAAACTTGTACGTCATCAGCATAGGGATGTAGCAGTACATTTGAGCGAACATTTGGAAGGTAATTTATAAAAGAACAGAATAGTAAGGGACCTAAAATAGAGCTTTGTGGTACACTTATGTGCAAGTTCAAAGAATCTGACCCCACCTGGCCGATCTTTACCTTTTGACTGCGATTACACAAATAGCTCTCCACAAGACTCACCGCTCTGTCATGAAACCCGAAAAAGTTTTTCAGTTTTTTGCAATGCATTTTATGGTTTACACTGTCAAAGGTCTTTGAGAAATCCAGCAGACAGAGATCAGTTATATTTTCTAAGTCATATACTCATAACTAATATCGTCGAGAACTTTGATCATCGCAGTTTGGCAGCTGTGGTTTGCGCGAAACCCAGACTGGAATGGTGGTAGCAGTTTAAAACTCTTCAAATAATCTGATGTCTGTGAAGGAAGAATACTAATGGGGTGAAAATCTATTTTCCAACTGTTTGCAAATGATGATGATGCATGCAATGCAAAAATTCAACAAATGTGTAAAAGGTCTCAAAATGTATGGAAGAATCCAACCATAAGCCAATGACTGAAAATAATCAACTTTGTCCGTTGAATTGGCGAGATTTTGACATAAATGCCAAGGAAACTCTGAGGCATCAGATTTCAGTGCAAATTTACCAACGGATCCAAAATCTCTATATTGAAAAGTCGACGGAGAGGCACACCCGAGAAATCAATGTTGTAGGTTAAAAAAATATGATCACGGTAAGATATACCTACCATCCAAAGGCAATTTATCTTGCAAGAAAACTTTCGAAGTATCAGACACAATCATAAGATCGAGAAGACTAGGAGTTGAGTTTGGAGAAAAACGAGTGGCATTGCGATTCGTAACATACAGTCCTCTAGCTGAAATAAAGTCTCTTAATTGATAGGCCAGAGTGTCCGACAGTAAAAGATCTGCATTGAAATCACCACAAATAGTAATAAGTTCATAAGAGGCAGAGAACTGTTGCAGAACTGTTGTCGTTTACAATATTATATAAATTAATGAAAATAGTACTAATATGGTTACCATCCTCCTATTATGTGCCTGAATATATTTTCTTTAAATTTGATACAGAGCATTTAGGTACACTTATGTGATTCCTTAAAGGAATTCCCATTTTTGTTTTAACATATGTATGTATGTATCTAGAACAGGTAGCTACCATACCAACAGTTTGGTTTTTTTGTTTGTTATATTAGGAACGACTATAATGATTTTTGTTAAATTAAATAATTTGCAAAAAGAATGCGTTTCAAGTGGTACAATAAATACGTACCACGAAAATTCTTATGTACAATTAAGCCCCACTATGAATGGTCGTCAGCTTTGGAGGAATTTGAAGGAGATGGGTTTTGGGGAAAAAAAAAACAAAAACTGTGACATGAATATTGATGTGGATTCGTTAAATCATGACTTTGTTATATTACCGTTTCCAACACTTTCTAGTAACTCCCATTCCTTATCTGGGCCTCCCAATGGGTATTTGTCAAATGCTTTTTGATGTGTAAACATCTATGCTGGCGGTAGAGTGAATAAAAAACGTAAACGTTCGTGTGCAACGTTACGTCGTGCAACGTTACGGTATGCAACGTTACGATCTGCATACTAGGATGGGTGCGTTCAATGAAAAAAATCTTAAGATCCCCTTCAAGCAAAAACAAGTCCGTTTTGGATCCGCTCACGTTGATGTTTACACAAATTAACCGTGAGTCCCGGCACTCACACAATTTTTTTTTGTTTGTTGTAGTTGAAGGTGTTTTATCTGTTAAATCCAATGCCGTAGGCATCGACGGAATACATCCGGTATTCATCAAGTCACAAGTCTAACGTTATTTTGCCTTATATTACACACACCTTCAATACAATATTTATGTCAGGTTTATTTCCATCCCATTGGAAGCTAGAAAAGTTTTTACCAATTCCGAAAAAAATGAACTCCCTTTTTTCAGAAGCTTTTGAAAGGTTAATACAAAAACAACTTAACGTCCACCTTAGAGCATAAAACATCCTCTCTTCCAAGCAGTCTGGTTTCCGCAAGAAGCATAGTTGTACCACCGATATCGTAAATATTGTTGAGGAAATCATTCTTGCCTCGGATGAAGACCAGGTCACGTTCCTTGTTCGTTTTGACTTTTCTGAAGCATTCGACACTGTTGACCAAACTTAACTGCGTTATGTTACAAAGTCTCATCATTGTATCATCTTCTGCAGTCTCTTTGTTGTCATCCTATCTTCGTGATAGAAAACAAGCAGTCTCATTTGATAATACTATTTCGAGATTCCTTCCTACTACTACAGGAGTCCCTCAGGGTTCAATCTTAGGACCGCTTCTTTTCTCCCTTTATATAAATGAACTCTCCACTAGTTTCTCCATTCAAATATATGCTGATGATGTTCAACTACATAAAAGTTGTCCCCTTGGACTTATAGAAGATTGCGCATATAAAATTAATAAGGGCCTAGAAAAAATTTCCCGTTGGTCAACAAACAATGGTCTGTTCTTAAATCCCCTGAAGTCCAAATGCATTATTATTAGTAGAGCTTATACTTGAATAAATCGGTAATTTCTTTTGTTTCAACTGCAAGAAATCTTGGTATGTTATTTAATAACACACTGTCTTGGGATATGCACATCAATCCTGCCGTGCGTTGGTAAGGTCTATGTAAAGGGTGATTTTTTAGCTGGTTTGGTTTTGGCAACACCGGTTTTGACAGCTGACGTGTGTTTAGTACCTTGTGTCACTGTCAAACAGCTTTAGTTTGGTTTGCAATTTAACCATGGATCGTCTTACAAATGAACAACGCTTGCAAATTATTGAATTTTACTATCAAAATTCGTGCTCGGTTCGAAATGTTCATCGCGCGCTGCTTCCATTTTATGATCGGCATTCTCGACCTTCTGAGCAGTCTATTCGGAAGATTGTGACCAAATTTCGCACCAAATTTACTTTGTTGGACATTAAACCACCAACACGTTTACGTACTGTGCGTAGTGAAGAAAATATTGCGGCCGTATCAGCTAGTGTGACAGAAGACCGCGAAATGTCGATTCGGCGCCGTTCCCAGCAGTTAGGCCTTTGTTACAGCACTACGTGAAAAATTTTGCGGAAGGATTTGGGCGTAAAGCCTTTTAAGATACAGCTGGTGCAAGAACTAAAGCCAGCCGACCTACCACAACGCCGAATTTTTGGTGAATGGGCTCTTGGAAAGCTGGCCGAGGATCCGCTTTTTTATCGAAAAATTGTGTTCAGCGATGAGGCTCATTTTTGGTTGAATGGGTACGTAAATAAGCAAAATTGCCGCATTTGGAGTGAAGATCAGCCAGAAGCATTGCAACAGCTACCAATGCATCCCGCCACTGTTTGGTGCGGTTTATGGGCCGGCGGCATTATTGGGCCATATTTCTTCAAAGATGATGCGAATCGCAGCGTTACTGTCAATGGTGAACGCTACCGAGCGATGATAACAAACTTTTTTTTGCCCGAAATGGAAGTTCTTGACTTGCATGATATGTGGTTTCAACAAGACGGTGCCACATGCCACACAGCAAGCGAAACAATGGCGCAATTGCGAGGCGAGTTTGGTGAACAGTTAATTTCACGTTTCGGGCCGGTCAATTGGCCGCCTAGATCGTGCGATTTGACACCATTAGATTATTTTTTGTGGGGGTATGTCAAGGCTAATGTCTATAGGGACAAGCCCGCTTCGATTGACGCACTGGAAGCCAACATCCATGCATTCATTCGTGAGATACCGGCCGATATGTGTGAAAGAGTATGCCATAATTGGACTCAGCGGATGGGCTACCTGAGACGCAGCCGCGGTCAACATTTGCATGAAATTATCTTTAAACATTAAATTGCAAGGTTCAAACTATCGATTCAAATAAATATTTCATTCATTTTTTTGAATTTTTTGTGTTTTTTTTTTAAAAAAAGTTCTAAGCCTCTTAAAAAATCACCCATTAGTACTTCGCCCTCGCAGTACTACACCCCTCTTAAAACACGTATGCTGTTAGCTAAAACGCTAGTATTACCAATACTCACATTTGGGTGCCGTGATGCTGTCAGCAGGAGAAGACTAAATGTTGCTCTCCACAACACCGCACGTTTTAAGTTCGGGTTGCAAAGTTAAGATCGAGTTTCAAGTTTCTCAATACAAATATATAACATTCCCCTTGATCACCTCATGCGTTTTCGAACCCTGATATTTTTGTTCAATATAATCCAGACACGGCAACCCAGAAGTTTATTCAACAGGGTACAGTTCAGTTCCTTTAGCAGATCTCAACAACTTACTCATCCTCGTTATATACTTGTCTCACTTCAGAGCGACAGTTGGCACGTTCGAGTAACTATACAAAGCTATCCGGATTGGTTTGTGTTGTTGTAATCCCATAGGACAATTCAGCTGATGAACCAAACAGCTGTTGTCAAAAACAAATTTCAAGCTATCCTTAAATTTTCGGTATACTAAACAATCCGATGAGAAATTTGAAGAACAGCTGACATCTGACAGCAAAAGTTACCTATCCTCCTTTAGTCGTTCGAAAACATGCCGGATACTTAGGTATCTTGGATAGCCTTTCGGATTGGCATCCGAACGCTGCCATAGCTGCCAGTGTTTTGTTAATGCTATCCGCTTGTGCAACTCTCTTCCAAGGCACTTAATTCTTCCCAAATTTCTCTTTGACTTCCTTCTCCATCTCCTCGAAACTTCTCTGTTTCCATTCCGAGAATGACCTTTTTTTTCCTTTTAAAGTTTTATCGATCTTTTATTTTTAATTGCCCGTAACTTCTATTGGGTTTTCTAATTTTTCAATCTTCTTGAATCATTCAAATTTCTTCTTACAACCTCTCGCAGACATCAGACATTCAAAAATTTGACTTCGTGGTCATTGGTCACGGGATTAGGGGTTCTTATAAAGCTAAGTTCTCTCCAAAAAACCTTCGTTGTTGAATTTCAAAAAAAAACTTTGCTCTCACTCTCACAAACACGGATTCAACCAGTTGTTGGATATCTTCCCAAAACTTGTCGAATCTTATTGCCATTTTCACAGTGCATGCACTTACCGGAATAAGTAACACTTACGTTTCCCATATTGGATTTTTTAGGCTCAGTTGCATAGCCTGAGTAACTGGCACTTCATCATCATCATCATCATCGGCTCGACAACCGGGGTCCGGTCCTGGCCTCCTTCAACAAGTCTCTCCACCCATCCCGGTCTCGAGCCGCCGCCATCCAATTGCGCACCCAAGGCTCCGGGCGTCCTGGTCTACGCCATCTCTCCAGCGCAAGCATGGTCTACCACGCTGTCGTCTACCATAGAATGTACCACAAAGAACTTTCCGAGCCGGTTCCTCTTCGCTCATGCGAGCTAGGTGCCCTGCCCACCGGAGTCTACCGAGCTTAATTTTTGTCACGATATCTGCTTCAAGGTAGATTGCGTACAATTCATGATTGTACCGTCTCCGGAATCGTCCTTCCTCACATATGGGGCCAAAAATTCTCCTTAAGACTTTTCTCTCGAACGCGGCTAAGAGGTCGGAGTGCCTTTTGCTAAGCACCCAAGTCTCGGATCCATATGTGAGTACTGGCAGGACCATGGTCCTGTACAGCAGCAGCTTTGAAGTTATGGTGAGATTTCTGGATTTGAAGAGCTTTGACAGACTATAGTAGAGGCTCTGTTGGATTTGAGAAGCCGCCCGCGTATTTCTTCTTCTATATTGTTATCGGCTGCTACTATTGACCCAAGGTATTTAAAGGATTGCACCGCTTCAAATTCGTGCTCCGCTACCTTGATTGTTTGACCAACTGTTCCTCTCGCATTCGACGCCACCATGTACTTTGTTTTACCTTCACTAATGTGCAGCCCCAAATTTTGTGCCGCCTGCTCGATCTGGATGAAGGAATCATGTACAGCTTGCTCGGTTCTTCCGACGATGTCGATGTATTCTGCGTGAGCCAGTATCTGGCTGGACCTGTTGACGATGGTCCCTCTTGTTGCCTTGCCAGAGTCACGGATTGCTTTCTCCAACGCCAGGTTGAAGAGGAGGCAGGCCAAACCATCCCCTTGTCGGAGTCCATTAAAGATGTTGATTGGTTTGGATAGCAATCCGGCTATTTTTACTTGGCTTGTTACGTTGGTCATGGTCAACCTACATAGTCGTGTCAATTTATTTGGGATGCCGAATTCTCTCATGGCTTTGTAAAGTTCTACCCTGGCTATGCTACCGTAGGCAGCCTTAAAGTCTATAAACAGATGGTATGTTGGGATGTTAAATTCTAGACTTTTTTCCATCGCCTGCCTAAGGGTAAAAATCTGATCAGTTGTTGATTTGCCTGGGATGAAACCACACTGATATTGTCCGATGATGGTTTAAGCGTATTGGGTTATCCGGTCTTGCAGGATAGAAGAGAGTATCTTATAGGAGGTACTCAACAACGTGATACCTCTATAATTGCTGCACGTTGTGACATCTCCCTTCTTATGTATGGGGCAAATTATACCTTTTCGCCAGTCTTCTGGAATTTCTTCATGCTCCCAAACGTGCACTATAATCTCATGAATTGCTTGACGTAAAGCTGGCCCACCGTGTTGAAATAGTTCGGCTGGTATACCATCGTCTCCCGGGGCTTTGTTTTTCTTTAGCCGGCCTATAGCCTTCTCAACCTTTTCTATGCTTGGTAGCGGCAACATAGGGTACTCCTCTTGAAGTAGTGGAGCCTCCACTTCTGCAGTGAGCTGACCATTAAGCAATTCATTGAAGTAACTGGCACTTAAGTCACCAATATCGGAGACTTTCGTGTCGACTTACACCATCACCCACACACGAATGTTTAAAGTGTGTCTACACAAGTCCAACTGTAGCGCCATCAATTTATTTATTTAAAGAGACTCGAAGCCAAGATATAACTTACATTTTATTAAAATTATTTAAAACTATTCGACCTTCATAAGGATAAGAAATCCTTCCTTCATTAGAATATAAAGAATGTAACTGATTATGGTTTAATTTTTGTATGTAAATCACTTCCATTTAAATAAATGCCGCATCATTAAACACCAAACCATTAAATCCTTTAATTTCCACAAATTATTAAAAAAAAAAAAACAACGCAAGCTAAAATGAGACCAAAATATGCCTTGAATTTAAAATTCTTTAAAACTCAAAACCAAGTGAAAAAAGTGGTGTCATTCATCACCCACTTCAACCTCCAGTCATTTTTTAGATAGACTTTCAACTTCAGTTGCGTTGAAAAATATATCGTTACAAGGACACCCAAAGCAAACATACCCTCTAAACCTATTCCTCTATATGTATATGCAAAAACAAACCCACCTGCCGGGTTGCCTTTCGGTTTCGCAAAAAAAAGAAAAACTTCGAAATAAAGTCGAAAACGTTCCGTCCAACACTTATGACTTTATTTCATCTTTTTGCCATGAAAATAATTAAATGTGCCCCCAGGCGCTTAAATTCATTTCCCGCTCTTTTTTTTTTTATTCCTGTATAAAGGATATTTTCCCTTTCCCATCTCTCTCCCTCTCTCAAACACTCTTTCATCCTATAAAACGAAAAATCCCATAGAATCCCACAAGGAACAACAAAAAAAAAAGAAGAAAAACTGTCGCCTATCATGGGAATCTGAAGGAAAACATAGAGGCGGGAAAAAAAAGAATACGGAACGATGACAACGTTCCGAAAAATTTTAATATGAAAATCTTGTGCCAACGGATGCTGCTGCTATGCTGCACCACCACCGCACCGTTGGAAATGCAATTTTCCATTATGATCCTTTATGGAAAAAGGAGCAGCTAGCGGCTGGCGGAAAGGCAGGAGAATGCTGGACTACATGGCATATGATATGATAGTCTTCTATGGGATTTTTAAGTTGAATGCTACTTCTGAATACCTACATACATACATCCACACATAACATTCATATGCATGAACATACGAGTATATAGGAATTATGAACGAAATTAAGTTTAAAGATCTAACCTTATTTTTGTATTTGCTTTTTTCTGTTGGGGGAGGCCTAAAGGGGTGGTTTTTCTTTAGTAAGCTAGGGTATTCTCAAATGGATCAAAGAAAACTCACTCTTGGACCGTAGTCGTTCTCTGTCAAGTTCGTTGAAGCAATTTACTTGGAAACTGTTTTTATTTTTTGTTTGTATTTTGTATTTTTCCCCGGGATGTTTTGGTTTTTTTTTTTTTTTGTTGCTTTGCCTTTCGGTCAAAGTAATGACTGAGTAAACTTTCGGGTTGAGTAGTTTATTCATGGAGCATCATTTTATGTGATTTAACTTGACTTAGGACTCAGGATATATAACTAATGGTTGGCTGTCAGAGAGTAAGATCTGCTGCAAAAGCAGAAGAAGAAAAAGAGTACAAAGTTCTTTTTGGGTTATCGCACTCGAGGGGAATCAATGTGTAGTATACTAAGTGAGTGAAGAGTGAGCTTTTGCTACGTGACTTTGACCATCTTGGGTATGTTTTTTTTTTTTTTTTTTTTTTGTTATTGGAAAGTAAAGGATAGAAGGATGAAATGAAGATTTTTGGTAATTTTGAACTTGAAATAAGGGATCTCCCAACACACACGTAGAAGAAAGAAAAAAGAAAAAAAGCTGAACGATATCGAGTTGAAGTGTTCAATCTGGGGAACGTTAGAGTTTGCTTATATTCTTTTTGTTTGTATTCTTGGTGGTTAAAGGTAACCCAATACCCTTTGTGTGATTTGAAATGAATAATGTTTTTCTATACAAGAAAGTATGTCGAATCAATGAATGCCATGAAAGTCTTGGGATTAGTAGAAAATTAGAATTAATTGTTTCAGCTGTTCGTTGAAAGATTTATGGATCCTTGATAGGAATGACTTGCTTTAAAATATTTTACTTATTTTTTTTTTAAGAATTCTTTATTGTTTAGTTAGTCAGAGGGCTCTTTCCAAAACGAGACATGCTTAAAGTTTGAAACTTGTTAAAGCTGTTTTGCGTTTGAGTTTACTTTTTTTTTTGGAGATTAAGAATCATTTGTGTGGTCAGCTAGATTATTTGGTTTTAAAAAAGTATTATGATGCTTTTTCTTCGTGGCTTTGGTGAGCTCGTCGGTGTCCAGGATTCTTCCAAAAGAAACAAAAAAACTTGCCACTAGAGGGTCTTAAACTCCGAATAAAATAATTATTAATTTTATTAAGTTCGAATTTCCAACATAAGATATCATACAAACTGGGTTCACAATATTGTTTTTTTTTTTTTTAAGATAAATAACACAGTATTTCTTATAATACAATCTCACTGGCTTAAAAATAATAATGGCTTAAAAATAATTATAACGAAACTTCATTTATAATGTGTCTCCAGCACGCAAACTGGGAAACAAAACGCGTCGAAAGCTCTCAGAGGAGAACCTTGTTCAGCGGGCTCCTTGAGGAGGAACAGGAGAAACCAAAAGGTCAGGAATCCTAGCACTCTTGGGGGAGAACCTTGTCCAAGAGCCGCTTGGAGAGGAGCTTAGAGGAACCAAATGATCGGGGATTCTTTTAGAAAACCCTTGTCCCCAGCACGCAACCTGGATAACAAAACGTTCGGAAACTCTTGAAGGAGAACCTTGGCCAGCAGGATCCTTGGAGAGGAACAAAGAGGAACCAAACGGTCAGGAATCCTTATCAGAAACCCTATATGTTCCTATCACAAAACCTAAGGAACAAAGCGGCCAGAACGGAACTGTCGGAGTAGAAACTTGCCCTTTGAGCTACTTGAAGGGGAGTCTAAAGAAAACAAATGGCCTGGAATCTGTATAGAAACCCTTGTCCCTAGTCACAAACAAAGGAATAAAACGGCTGGAATTCTCGAAGGATAATTTGTCTAAGAACCATTTGAAGAGGAGCCTAGAGAAACCAAACGGTCGGGGATTCTTATAGAAAACGCTTGTTGTGCCTTGCCTAGTATGCAAACTAGAGAACAAAACAATGGCAACTCTTTGGGGGGAGAACCTTATCCAATGAGCTTGAGCTACTTGAAGTGGAGCCAAGAGGAACGGAACGGTCGGGGGTTCTTATCAATAAATGCTAAATAATAACACTATTAACAAATTATAACAATGATTGCCCTAAGTCTAGCTAATGTCCCTAACAATTCAATATCAAAAATCAAGATTGGTTTCTCAAACAGAGTAAACTGTAAACTCCACTAAGCAATGTCTATCTGCCACCGAAACATCTTATGAAAGGCTTTTGTTCCATTCCAGCCCGATCTTTGATTCTTTATACTCTTGATTGGTACCCACATACTTGGTCGAGAAAGAAAGATAAATTTGTTATTTTCTTCACCTCCACTTATAAAATCTGAAGCTATAACATACTGTGAACTACAAAAAATAAATAACAAAATTGTATGAAATGTTATGACTTCTAGTTTTGTTCGAGGTAAATGACAGTAGGAGGGTGCACAGTAAAGTGTGCAATATGCTTTATATGAGTTCTCATAGACATTCGATTAGGGATACAAAAGAGGAGTTGTAACGCTTCATTACAGTATATCGTTTAAACTATGTGACGTACATATAAATTGAAGCCTTGTTTAGCAACTTCGGTTGTAGTGAATCTCGAGGAGAATCTCAGTGCTTAGTCAATTGAAATGCTACATTTTGAACATTTGAGTATTTTGAACAGGACAACATTTGTCTGATGTGTAGAGGTCAGTGTGGAATATGGGTATATAAAACTATATTCAGAGAGAGTGTCCCATTTGGGCGCCTTTTTAGAAAAAAGGGGTTTAAAATGTTTTCCGTTGTATCTTGAGAACTATATGTCTCACACACAAAATTTAAGCATATATTTGTAGAAAAATTAATTCTGTACAATTTTGGTTGAAGTTTTCTAACGTGGAATAAATAAACAAAAAAAGGAAAACATATCTAAAAGATTATATAAATTTAATAGAAAAAAAGTAATAACCCTTTATTTATATCCTGGTCCTGCCCAAAATGCAAGGTAAAGCATTTTTCAGTACAAAGGAATGTTAAGAATTTATTAAAAATACCTTCCCTTACTTTAGGTATTTGGGTCTTCAGCTAAAGGTAGTCCTGCACCTCAATTAACTAACCTAATGTCAGCATCCTAGAGCTGTATAGGTTGGTGTTTTTAATTTTATATCTCATCTCAACTTAATCGAGGTCAATTTCTACTTGATACGGCTACTCACTCTCCAAGTGTATCATTTGTCACAAATAAGTGCCTCTCACCTTAGCCCTTGGAATTAAGCAGAAAATTGTTGGTCCCCTCCATTCGTGCAAACAAACAACATGCACACAAAATTGGTTGAGAGTTGTTAGTAGCTAGACTCCGGATCTCCACAAGCTGTCGTGCCACCAACTTCATTTTATAGTTGAACACATTTCTTGGTGTACCTTTTTGACATGGATTATATGTCTTTCTCGTATGGTTGGGGGGTTGTTTGCACAAAAACTAACCATCACGAAAACATGTACCTCCATCGGCCCACCGCTCAGTCACCGTTTACGACTTTACGTGCCAGACCTTACGCATACCTTCTATCTACTTTCATTACATGGCCATCCTCTTCCTCGGTACCTCGTTAAATCTGGCTTAGTGTCTACAAAAGTTCATTCTCCATGACCTAGCGGGGTATCTACGTAGAACTTCTTCTTAGAAACAATGTTTTCGCCATAGACAGAGCTTCTGCACTGTTGAAATTAAATGATTTAAATGTTTCTATTTTCAAATTGGATGTTGAATTTTCCTTGATTTTCTGACTAATCAAAAAGGGGATCGATCACCACCAGTGAAATACTAATTTGGAATAAATCTTACCTGAAAAATGTTCAAAGTTCATTAAAGTGGTGTGCCCATCCTATGCCTAACAAATTCTAAGAGTCCGCATAATAAAACACCAAAGCCAAAGCATTAATTAAGCACTATTTCCGACACCATCAAAAAAAAAATTGAAGAAAATCTTTTAACTGCCAAATTATTCAACTTCCTTAAAAATATCCTTCCACCTGGAAATCGAATAAGAATCAACACTTCCTTGATTGTGGTCTCTCAGTCTTTAGTCTTCACACTGTCAAATAACAAACAAAACAAAAAAAACAAAAAACATTGCAATTTAAATGAAATGCAAAGTGCCAAAAATCTGGCATCTGGAAGGTTCCCAAATCCATAAATCAGCTTTTACCATCCATCCATCCCGTTTATTGTTATTCAATTCAATGTCCTTTTCTCGTTGAAGGCGAAGTTAATTGCAAAATGGTCATTAGCACCATCGCACCTCGATGAATTCTTTATTCAAATGATGGTTGTTCAGACCTCAGAATTCTCTCTCTCTCTCTCTCTCTCTCTCTCCTCCTCCCACACCACCGCTCCATCAGCTTTGTCACCTCATTTTAAATGATAAAATTGTGAAGGAATGCTTTCCATCTTTCCATATCTATATCTCCATCTACATCTCCATCACGCGCCTAACCTATATGTATATAAAAGAACCAAAGATGGGATCTTAAAATGACAACCATTCCGGAGGCGTCTTTCATCCGATTATGGAGAGTCCTTCAGTGAATGAATAACAATGAGGCCATCATTTCAATGGAAAGGCTGTAGTAGCATGACTTCTTGGCGCGACGTGGCGTAACGTATTTTTTTTTTGGGGATTTCTTACCATTTCCCGATGCAAATAATGAGAATCATGGTTTTCCATCGCCATCGCAAAAATGCAAATTAATTGGCGATTTCCTGCTTGTCATGCCATCGTTGTTCATCAATATACCCTGCGAGCTGAGATGTTTTTCTTTGTACAAGTGTATGTGGGTGTGTGTGTGTGTCAATACTGTCAATGAAGAAGAGAAAAATGTTGATGTTCTTTTGGAAAGCTTCAAGTTGGGAAGTTAATTGTATTTTTTGATTCTACTTAAGGATATAGGTTTTTTATAGAGGAGAACATAAATATTGAATATATGCATACGTATATTTTTTTAGGGAAGACAATGACAAATAAATTAAATCCTCTGAATGTTGACATTGATAAAAAAATTGATTTGTACTATAAACTGTCAACGAAAAATTAATATTTGCAGAGGGAGCTTATGGTGACTTACTTACTTACTTAAGATGACGCTCCGGTCAGGACTGAACCAGAGTCTAAGCCAACACGCATATATTCCATCGAGCTTTGTCCTTAGCTTACTGTCTCCAGTTGCAACCGCCAAGTTGGTAAAGATCGTCTTGCACCCCCTAGGCCGCGGTCATCCACTACTGTGCTGTGCCTTGCGGTTGAATTCCAAGACTCTTTGGGGCCGGTGCTTTGGTGTCAATTTGGTCTTAGTGACCCAGCCATCTCAGTCTTTGGATTTTCATTGATTTTTGGTTAGGTCGGTGTCGCTGTACCGCCCGTAGAGATTGTTGTTGCATCTTCTTCTTCGCTACCCACTTATATGCAGACAGGATCAAAAATCACCCGGAGAATCTTTCTGGCAAAACAACCTAAGGTGTTCTCATTCTCTTTTGACAAGGTCTATGCCTCTGCACTATATAGCAGGATCGGAATGATAAGCGTCTTATACAGAGACATTTCAGTTGTTCGAGAGAGGGATTTATTAAGCAATTGCTTTCTAAGCCGAAAGAAGCACCGTTTGGCAAGGGTTAGTAATTAATTAAGGTATTGCTATCTTCAATTCGTCGAGATCTGGTGGACAGAATTATTGGTCTTCCTTGTCTAGTATCAATAGTTCAAACAGTCTGATAGTGGAAATTGATTTATCATCGCTGCTATACAGTTTGAAAAAATGATTTTTCCATATAGTCAGCTTCTACTACGATGTTCCCTTGATTGTCCTTGCAGGCTTCATTTCGGGGATTGTAATCTTGAGTCGTACTTTTTACCTTTTCGTAAAACTTTTTAACTTCATTCCTGTTACGATATCTTTCTATTTCCTCGATCACGCTGCTTTTTTTTTCTTCTGAGAGGCCGATTTTCCTCTCTCCTCTTTTGCACGTAGAGCTGCTCTGGTCCTCCTATACTTTCTATATGCATCTTGTTTAGCTCAATGTGCTTGCTGGCACTTATCTCATCAAACCAGGGGTTTAATTGAGGTTGAGGGTATGAAACCCAGCACACCAGAGGTGAATATCTAATGGCTTTTTGGCAAAGCTGCCACTGGTTCTCAAAACTTGATGATGGTGGCATATGATACCTCAAAAGATTATTTGAGACTCGATGAAATCTAGAGATATACGATTGCAGAGTGGCCACCCAAGACCGACAGGTATAAGTGGACTTGGATGTCACTACTTATTACTCTGAACCGAAACAGAGTTCCCAACAAGGTACTCTTGTATAAAGACTGCAGCGACTGTAGCGGAAAACTATCTAGGTAGAATGAACAATAGCGTCCCCCCAGCAAGATCAAACTACTTTGTGAACCTTGTATGGTCTACTACAAACACATTCAGAGCTCCGGTTTTTTAAGGAGCGGTTTAACCGGCTCCAGCTCAACACGCGCGCTTAGCCATAATCCACTTCAAAGCTAAATTCAAAAACCTTACGTTGATTTGTGCCCACGCCTCACGGAAGAAAAAACATATTCAACCAAGAAAGCATTATACAATCTTCTATGTAACAGACTCAAGCTGATAGACTGATAACAAGCACTCAAGTGAAACACCTCAATATACAAAAGGGGATCTGGCGGTCTGCAGATCAACTTACCATAAAACAATTTCATCATGTTGCGATAGACGCCAGACATGCTTCCAGTATCCTGGATGTCCGAACTTTCAAAGGGGCCAGGGGTTACATAGACTCGTACCACTTCTTGGTAGCAGCTCAAGTTTGTATGCGGATATCAATGAAGCCACAACACCTAACGGATACTGTGAAAAGATTTGATGTCACGTATAGTTACAAATACAAGAGTCCCCCAAAAACAGTTGCCTACCTGTGTTTCACTATTACCTCGGAAAATGAAATGAGTACAGAGATCAAATGAAGAAGCACTCTTGACGCAATCGCTGTTTCTTTGGGTTAAGAAGGCATTTAAACTGTATAGTCCTCTCTCATAGAACCAAAGAGACCTTACATAAGACACCTTCATCTTACCAGTCCTGTTTGGACCAAGCTGTCTGGAAAGAATTGTTGATTAAGGCCGTACTCCATTGTGAACTGTAAGCGCCATCTACTAGGAGCTGTTAGTAACAATAGTTACAGCTAAAGTTTTTCAACTTGTCTCAAAAACGGCTGCAACGATTTTGATTAAACTTTGTAAATGTCATTTTTAAAGCAGTGTCAATCATACTGCATGTCAAGTTTTTGCCAAAAAATCATGTAACGGAAATGCGGTTTTGAGTTCTGTGTACATTAAAAACGTTGGGTAAATTAGACAATAAGAAATGTCCATTTGTTTATGCTCGCACAATTTCATCCATCAAGTCTTTTTTCAAATCCATGTATCATGATAATTTTTTCCCCGGTTAGTTGCAGTCAATTAATTCTTGTCACTCACAATAGTACATCTAAAACAGAGCTTTTAAAATCTTCCCGATAGCCCATCGGACATCGTGCATCGTCACAGGCCAGACATTCACTTCAAATTATTTCCACCAACAAATCAAACTGCCAATTGTTTGGATTTCGATTGAAAAACAAAAAAGGTCTATTCATTGCAGTCATGAAAGTAAAGGAGTGGCTTTTGCTTTTGTTGCCCGGTGTCACTTTTGGGGAGATGTGATGCGAGCAGGTTGGTTCGTTCATTCATTTTCAATAGAGAAAATTCCAAACCATAAATCTAAATTCATACCATACAATTGTGGTTTTGGTCTTCAAGCTTAAAAAAAACTTCAGAGCTAAAAAAAACATCATAGACACCAAAATAAAATAAAAATAAAAATAAAAATAAAACACGATGCGCGTGGTAGTGGTAGTGGTAGTTGACTAAATCGGCCAAAGGATTTATAACCCTGGTTGTTTGCCATGTTTTCATTTTTTTTTTTTTTTTATTTCAAAACCTCTCTTTTGTTAGAAAATATTTTGTTGATGACATGTGGGATGCATAAATTCCTAAACAAATTCACATTCATATGTATGTATGTATTTGTTCAACGGACGACAGGGCATATGTATAGGCTCATGAATTCTTATGAATTTTCAATTCCACCAGCATATATAGAGGTATACCTATTGAATTGGACGATGGCGCATGGTTTATTGTCAAACCAAGTGTTGAGTCTATATGCAAATAAACTAATAAAGTATGTAGGTGCTTCTTTTGGTCGATTTTACTTGTAAACAAAATATGACGTAAGCTTCTAAAACGTGTCAATTTTGGCTGAATTTTTTCGACAAAAGCCACACTCAAACTGTGTATAGAGCTCATCGATAAAGATCGAAAAATTTAGGGTTCATTATAAATGGTCTTGGCAATGGCAACCGTATTTGAAATGGACCATACTAGAGACATTCCAAGTTATAACAGTTATAACAATTTTTCGCCATTAAAAGTGGGTGTGCGTTAACGAGCTTCGCGTGACTTCAAAAAAAATTCTGAGAGTCTGAATTATTTCCACCGGCCGGCGGAGGGCCCTGGCCCTGCGGGGCCGCAGAATCAGTAGCTACTTTTATACAGGTATTTTTTTTAGAGGTATAGAACTTTAAGTTGGCAACACTATTTTAACTGGCGGCCATTTTGTCAGCTGTCAAGTGATTTGTTTTTAGTTTGGTTTGGCATTTCAACATGAATAGACTCAACAACGTTTCCAAATTGTGCCCAAATGGGGCCAAAACAATATTGCAGTTGATCCCAATTTTTATAAGCGAATTTTGTTCAGCGATGTAGCTCACTTTTGGTTGAATGGATACGTCAATAAACAAAACTATACCGTATTTGGAGTGATGATAATCCTCAAGTGTATGTAGAGACACCGTGACATCCACAAAAACCGAATGTTTGGTGTGCTTTATGGTTTGGTGGAATAATTGGTCCATACTTCTTTAAAAACGATGCTGGCCAGAACGTTACAGTCAACGGTCACCGCTATAGAGCCATTATTACTGACTTTTTCTTTCATCAATTGAACAACCATGTTGTGCAGGAGCTGTGCTTTCAACAAGACGGCGCAATATGTCACACAGCTCGTACCACAATTGAATAATTGAAGGAAACGTTTGATAACCGCATAGTTTCACGTTACGGACCCGTGAATTGGCCTCGAAGTTCGTGTAATTTAACGCCACTTGACTATTTTCTGTATAGGGATATGTGAAATCGCTAGTCTACGCTAAGAAGCCCCAAACGATTGACCACTTGGAGGAAAAGATTAGTTGTATTATTGCCGATATACGGCCACAAATATTGGAAAAAGTCATAGAAAATTTTACCTCCAGATTAGACTACGTCCGAGCCAGCCGTGGCGGTCATATGAAAGAAATTATATATTTAAATTATAATGCCAGAAGATTATCTTTCGAATAAAGTAAATTACATGTCAATTTAAAAATAATCATCTTTGTTTTATTCTAAAATGTATAAATAATCCTAACTAATCACGTTACTTATTTTATTACTGACTTTTCCATGATTATGGGTGATTTTTTAGCTGGTTTGGTTTTGGCAACACTGGTTTTGACAGCTGACGTGTGTTTAGTACCTTGTGTCACTGTCAAAGAGCTTCAGTTTGGTTTGCAATTTAACCATGGATCGTGTTACAAATGAACAACGCTTGCAAATTATTGAATTTTACTATCAAAATTCGTGCTCGGTTCGAAATGTTCATCGCGCGCTGCTTCCATTTTATGATCGGCATTCTCGACCTTCTGAGCAGTCTATTCGGAAGATTGTGACCAAATTTCGCACCAAATTTACTTTGTTGGACATTAAACCACCAACACGATTACGTACTGTGCGTAGTGAAGAAAATATTGCGGCCGTATCAGCTAGTGTGACAGAAGACCGCGAAATGTCGATTCGGCGCCGTTCCCAGCAGTTAGGCCTTTGTTACAGCACTACGTGGAAAATTTTGCGGAAGGATTTGGGCGTAAAGCCTTTTAAGATACAGCTGGTGCAAGAACTAAAGCCAGCCGACCTACCACAACGCCGAATTTTTGGTGAATGGGCTCTTGCAAAGCTGGCCGAGGATCCGCTTTTTTTATCGAAAAATTGTGTTCAGCGATGAGGCTCATTTTTGGTTGAATGGGTACGTAAATAAGCAAAATTATTAGGCCATATTTCTTCAAAGATGATGCGAATCGCAGCGTTACTGTCAATGGTGAACGCTACCGAGCGATGATAACAAACTTTTTTTTGCCCGAAATGGAAGTTCTTGACTTGCATGATATGTGGTTTCAACAAGACGGTGCCACATGCCACACAGCACGCGAAACAATGGCGCAATTGCGAGGCGAGTTTGGTGAACAGTTAATTTCACGTTTCGGGCCGGTCAATTGGCCGCCTAGATCGTACGATTTGACACCATTAGATTATTTTTGTGGGGGTATGTCAAGGCTAATGTCTATAGGGACAAGCCCGCTTCGATTGACGCACTGGAAGCCAACATCCATGCATTCATTCGTGAGATACCGGCCGATATGTGTGAAAGAGTATGCCAAAATTGGACTCAGCGGATGGGCTACCTGAGACGCAGCCGCGGTCAACATTTGCATGAAATTATCTTTAAACATTAAATTGCAAGGTTCAAACTATCGATTCAAATAAATATTTAATTCATTTTTTTCGAATTTTTTGTGTTTTTTTTTTTTAAAAAAGTTCTAAGCCTCTTAAAAAATCACCCATTATTTCAAAGTTCTGTACCTCTAAAAAACAACATTTATATTGGGTTCGTTCAATGTCGAAATTTAGGCAATCGGACGAACGTTGATAAATACACATTCTAACCGTGATCCCCTTCACTCGCACATATTTTTGTATCGATATAATTTTGACAACAAAAATGAACTAAAAATGCACCTGATGTCGTGACATTTATCATTTTCCACCAACGCAACGTGATTTGAAACAGCGATATTATTTCATGTTTCTGTATATACATCAGCAAAGTAGGTACCTTATTTCCCGCCCCAACAGGAATAATATTCCACTTAACCCTCTAGAGCCCTATTTGTCTAAGAAATCATAAACAAAGTTGCCCTCTATTTCTATATATCGCCTCTCAACTCAACACATTTTCAAGGACCACCGACCGTAGTCGTGTGCGTCGTCGTCGATGAAATAAATCTCAAAACACTTTATTTGTTCCGATTGCTGTTCGTTTATAGTTTTTGTTTTCCTTGCTCTGTGATGGTGTTTCTTCTTTATGGTTTTGTCTAATTTCAAAAACAATACCTCGCCTGCTCCTCTATCCCGATAACCATATACCTATCTACTTGAAGCAATTCCCTGATCCGTCCGCCTAAGTGAGGATAAATAAGAGAATTTATGTCCCTTCGACAAGCCGACAATACCTCTTGTCCGTGAGGTTTTTCCGAATGGCCAGCTAATAAATATTGTCGAGGATTTCTACAGGATTCACCGATTTGAGTTGAATAAACGGGTATACCTCAATAGTATAGAACCCCTTTATTACTATCCATAGAGTCCATTCTATGTATATGTATATCTGGCAATTGGACATGGTTACTTCGAGTAAATGAGGGCAAATAAACTGACCCAGCATCCGAATCTGAAATAGTAAACTTGTGCCTCCTCTCAATGTGTAGAGTTAGAGTGTATATAGATGGGAAGAGTAAGAGATGTTCCTTAATGGGATGGGTATGGGTATCCTCTTATTTTCTCATCTTCCTCTTCGAGAAGAAGAATATATCTGATTTTGGGACGTAACGGACGAATTTATCTTTGTGGTGGGAGTCTTGCCACAGCATACTCTTTGGTTTATTTTTGTGGAACAGCAAGAAGTGGCTGAGGCGTGAACCCTCATTAAAATAAATTACACGCGATTCCTGTCTTCCTCCACCCGCCACCTCTGGCCACCACCGCCGCCGCCACCACCACGCCACCATCTGAAGCTTGTATTTTGGGGTAAATTTACGGTCTGCTCCCAAGCAAAGCTCTTCAGAGTCGGAATTTGATTGTGGGAATCGTGTCGGCTGGTGCTGTTATCACTTCATCTCGATTTAAACAGTGATCTTATTCCTGGTTTTGTGTTTTTTTTTGGTTCTTGTGTTGGTGTTGTTTTGTTTTGTGTCAGAGGGATGGGGTTCCCCTTCCTATCCACATGGTGTTGGATTGATATATTTGAAGAAATTTACCAACAACTGCCTTGTGCTCCTTGCCTTTGCCTTTGCCTGTGCCTGTGCCTGCCTATCGTGTGTTTGAAAAACAGGAGAAGGCGTGAACACCTTGTTTTAATTTAGTTGATTTAAATTGGTGATTTGCGGTGATAACTTAGTTATGCATCGTGTGCGGTTGGATGAATTGTATATTTTCTTTTCCACTTCGACATTTATCAATGTGATTGGAGGTGATTAATACTGATTTTTTGTTTGTTTGCATTTTGTGGCAAATTACCATGTAACACTCAAGGTTTGATTGATAAGCCGAATTTTTTTCTTAAATAAAAAGAAAATGAAACAATAGAAGATAGATTTTTTTTTTAAGAAAATTAAAAAAACTTTGTTCCTACATTGTAATGATGATATTTTTATCAATTCAAATACTTTTCAAGCACTTAAAGAATTGTGTGTCAATTTGGGGGTGCCATCAAAGTGTATGGTAGGTAGGGGTGTTCGAGGCCACAATCAATTTCAGAATTTTGAAAAATCATATTCTACAAAATTATTTCTCCTGTAGTAGTTTTCTAGAGGTAAATCCAACAGTGCCTGCGCGGCGGTAGGGGCACTTTATTTATTTTTCACTAAAAACTCGATTTTGGTTGTTTAAAAATCAAAATCTTGAAAAATCTTTCTCAAATCAGATTTTATAAGTTACTAGCTGGCGTGCCCGGCTTCGCATAGGTAGACACACCTAAGCTTTACAAAAAAAAAATTACAGCAGAAAATATAGATAAATATTTAAGCTAGTTTTTGTTATTGAATACTACTTATACTGAGTTTTGACAAACTTCAGGTTATGAATGGCTAAATTCGTAAAAGTATTATGATCATACATTATTACTTTCCCAATCAAAAACCACTTTATTGTTTTTATCCCATTTCACTCTATAAGTATAAAATTTTTGAAAATAACCTTTCCAACGCAAACAGAATTTTTGAAATTGGAAACCCCCTAAGTCCATCCAATCAAAATAACCTTTCAAACACAACAAGAATTTCTTAAATCAGACATTTTTTTATTTTTAATTTTCCAATTAATAAAATTTGAAAAAGAATATCCCTAAACCCATTTCATGAAAAAAACCTTTTCAAACAAAATCGGTCAATTTTTTTATTTTTACTAGATTTCACCCTACTGAAATCTACTGATTTCACTGAAGCGATTTCCGTAGGAATGCCTTTTCAAACACCAAACGAATTTTTTAAATCGGATAATTAAAGTTTTTCATTTTACCCCATTTCACCTTAAAATTCTCAAAATTTGCAAAAAGAATATCCCTAAAGCGATTTCATAAAAAAAACCCATTCACATGAAAAAAAGAATTTCATAAATCCGACTATTTTTTTATTTTTACCCCATTTCACCCTGCAAATGCCAATTTTAAAAAAATACCCTTTGTTCCAGGACTAGGCGAGACCCAGAAATTATAATAAAGATGCTTAGATGAAGCTGATGCAGATTTGTATGAACGTTACAAATTATATTTTTAATTATTTTTAATGAAGTTATACAATTGAATATTTTCTTTATAATGATAAATATTTTCTGAGAAAACAACAATTATATCTTTGTTGCCTATGTTTTGTTTTTTATATATATTTTTTTATAAGTTTATTAATTAAGTATTTATGTTGAGAGTCAACATGCTCCCCCACCAAAACAAAAAAAAAGAAAATGTTGATTGTTGCGAGGTATAGATACTGGTTGTTTTTTAGATTGCATCTTCTTGCTTAAAGTTTCATCACACGAAGGAAAGCTTCTGTAAGTTTTTTTATATTTTGGGTTGTAGTGGATCTCGGATAATTTTTGCCATGTATTTAAGGTGAATGCAGACATGAAATATAAAATATCAAAGCGTGAGTCTTTTTCAAAATACAAAAATAATTTTTAAAATGCAGACAGGTAAGTTCAATTATTCAGGGTAACTATGTGTATTCATATAGGTACATATGTAGAAGAAAGATATTTCAGTTCACAGTTATATACTTCATATTGGCAAGGGTGATATTTTTACGATTGGTCGTTTCAGTATCGAATTTTTTGTTTTGATGGTCACGACGCGTGTTAAACCATCCGACCCGGGGTGAAGATCTATGATTCGTCCCAGTAACCATTCGGAAGGGGGAAGACTGTCTTCTTTTATAAGTACAATGTCTCCTGTTTCAATGTTATTTTGCTGTCTTAACCATTTTGGACGCTGTTGAAGCAAATGAAGGTAGTTTGTGCTCCATTGCTTCCAAAACTCTTGTGTAAGTCGTTGCAGGTATCTCCATCTATCTAAGGTATTTATATTTTTGTCTGTCAAATTCCTTTCTGGAAGCGAATTTAATGGTGCTCCTATTAAAAAATGGCCCGGTGTTAAAACTGCAAGATCGTCGGAGTCTGACGTCATTGGACATAATGGGCGTGAATTAAGACATCCTTCGATTTGTATGAGTAGTGTCGCATATTCTTCGAACGTTAATTTCGAAACTCCAATCACTCTTTTCAAATGGTGTTTTATAGATTTGACACCTGCCTCCCACAAACCTCCAAAATGGGGTGAGGATGGAGGGTTGAAGTGCCACGTTGTTTGATAAGATGCAAGGTTTGTTGCAACTTCATTTGACCATTCAGATGTTATGAATTTACTGTCCTTCCTGAGTTCATTGTTTGCTCCCTTAAAGTTGGTACCACAATCGCTAAAAATGTTAAGGCAAATTCCTCTTCTGGCCACAAATCGTTTGAATGCTGCGATAAAAGCTGCTGCACTTAAGTCACTCACTAGCTCAATGTGGATTGCCTTTGTAGCAAGACAAATAAAAATAGCAATATATCCTTTGCTCATTTTATTACATCTTCCTTTCCATGCTTTTATTTCTACTGGTCCAGCGTAATCAACGCCAGTGTTCGAAAATGGCCTAGATATACTTACTCGCTGCATTGGAAGATTTCCCATTAGTTGCTCCTGCATTTTAGCGTTATATCGATGACACCTGACGCACTTGTATATTGTTAACTTTACAAGCCTTTTTAAATTTGTTATCCAATATTTGTGTCGTATTTCGGCCATCATCATCTGCTGACCACCGTGAAGAGTTCGCTCATGGGTATCTTTTGCCAACAATTTTGAAAATTGGTGCGATTCATTAAGTATTACTGGATGTCGCTGATGGAATGGAAGTGGTGAATTGTTCAATCTACCTCCTACCCGAAGAATTTCGTCTTCATCGAGGAAAGGGCAGAGGTTTCGAATTTTGCTTTCTTTTGATACAAATTTTTTTTCTTTAAGTGCTTGAATTTCGTTTGGAAATATTTCCCTTTGTACAATCCTGATTAGTTAATAGTGAGATGATGTGAGCTCTTGTACAGTTAGAGGATGCGTGTCCAGTGGTTTCCTTGCATTCTTTTGAAAAAATTTGTTTTGCAAATATCGTCGCCAAATCGCCGTACTTCTTACTAGACGTTTAAGTGTAGAAAAAGTTTGGAAAAAATCACAATTGATTCTATTGAAAAAACATTGCCGTGCATTTCTTTTTAATTCTTCATTTGTTTCCAGACAGTTTGTTGTTAAAAGTTCACTAGATGAAAAAACTTTGAGAAATTCTGGGCCATACCACCACAACTGGCTGTCTTTCAGCTCTTCGGGAGATAGTCCTCGAGAACCAATATCCGCTGGATTGTCTTTGGTACCTACATATCGCCAGATATCCTTGTTTGTGAGGCTTTGAATTTCCGTTATTCTATTGGCTACAAATGTAGTGCGACTGGATGGAGAACCTTTTATCCATGCTAAAGTGATCGTAGAGTCACACCATGCAAATATTTCTAGCTGTTTGAACTGCATTGCTGTTGACATTTTATGTAGAAGTTTTGCTAGTAATAATGCTGCGCATAGTTCCAATCGTGGTAATGATATGTTTTTTAATGGGGCTACTCTGGTTTTCGATGCCAACAGTTGAATTTTTTCTTGGCCATGTGAAATCACTCGAGAGTATATGACTGCCGCATATGCTTTCTCAGAGGCATCACTAAAACCATGCAACTGGACCTGCGATGATTGGTTGCTTGATAACCAACGTGGGATTTCTATTTGTTCCAATGTAGGCAACCCAGCTCTAAGTTCAACCCATGGTTTTTCTATTTCTGGTGGCAAAGTGATATCCCACGGTATATCTTCTGCCCAAAATTGTTGCAAAATTAATTTTGCCTTGATTACACATGGTGATAACCATCCTAAAGGATCAAACAAGCGTGCGATGTCGGCAAGTACTGACCTTTTTGTGTGGTTTTTAGCTTCCGATATTTTTATTTTAAATGCAAACGTATCTTTTGCGGGATGCCATTGGATTCCTAACATTTTAATTGCATTTTTTGTTTCTAATTTCAATGGAAGATGTACTTGAAGTTCATTTTTTGGTAATCTTTCTAAAAGTTTTGTTGAATTACTGGCCCACTTACGCAATGGTAATCCAGCTGAGTTCAAAGTCGATATAACGTCAGTTTGTAGTTTAATGGCATCTTCTTCGTTATCAGCTCCATAAATGAAGTCATCTACGTAGAACCCTTCAATGATGGCTTTGGTAACATGAGGTAGAGAATTTTCAATATCCATTGCTAATTGCTGTAAAGTTCGTATGGCTAAATAAGGGGCTGATGCAATTCCAAATGTGACTGTTTTGAGCGCATACGTCTTAATAGGTTCATCATATCTTTCTCTCCATAAAATGAGTTGATATGGGGTGTCTTCTTCTGCCATCCATATCTGTCGATACATTTTACAAATATCCGCTGCAAATGCTACCTTAAACTTTCTCCACTGTGCTATCAGATCAATTATATCCATTTGAAGACGTGGGCCAATCATCAGGTGATCATTCAATGAAGTTCCGTTGGAAGTCTTACAAGAAGCATCAAAAACGACTCGAAGTTTGGTTGTCGAGCTTGATTCCTTAAACACCGCGTGATGAGGAATGAAATAATGGTTTCCATTTTCCAATTTAGCACAGTTTTCAACTTCTTTCATGTGACCTAGGCAAGAATATTCGTTAATACAAGTCGTATACGCTTCTCTTAATTTCTTATTTGAATTAAGTCGTTTTTCGATTTGAAAAAACCTTGCCATTGCTGCGCTTTTGGAATTGCCAAGATTAGGTCTTATATTTTCTTTGAATGGTAATTTAACTTCATATCTACCATCTTCTCTTCGCCTTGTTGATTTTTTATAGTAGAGTTGACATTTTTGTTCTTCTTGGGTAAGTTTCCGTGTTTCAAAGTCCTCTTCAATTTCCCAAAATTTCCTGAGCTGGGCATCCAGTGTGTTATGATGGCTTTGAATAGTTGTCGAGATAACTGAAAGGTTGTTGCTTGTTGTTCCGGTTAAAATCCATCCCAGTTCTGTGTTTTGTGCGACTGGAGACCCATTTTTTCCTGGAATCAGTCCTTTAAGAATGATTGCCGCATAAACATCGGCACCTAAAAGCATGTCAATTTTCGCAGGATTAAAATAGGTTGGGTCGGCCAGTGGTAGATTTGACAAATGTTTCCAAGAAGCAGTATATATTTGATGTGCTGGTAACATAGATGTTAATTTTTGGAAAACAAATGCTTTAACATCAAAACTGAAAGAAGGATTTGTAAATGAAAATATAGTTATGTTGACCATGGAAGTAGAGGTGCCCGTTGACGTTTGTCCTAATCCTTTAACACTCGCTAATGCCTTTTGCTTCTTAAGGTTCAGAAGTTGTGCAATGTTTTCGGTTAAAAATGATGCTTCTGACCCTGGATCTATCAACGCTCTAACAATATGTTGAGTTCCATCAGCAGCTAAAACCTTTATCAATGCTGTTGCTAACAAAACTTTGTTTTGTGTTTGATTATGAAATGTGTTATAATTATTAGATGATGTTGGCGTATTATATTCACTATTATTGCACCCATTTACATTTTGGAAACTACTTTGATTGGAGTTATGATACGTGTTAGTTGAATTTGAAGAAGTTAAAACATTATTTTGTCTGTTGATATCTAGATTTGATAGAAGAAACGGATTATGATTATTTATTTGAGAACTATTTTGTCCATAATTTGCTGTTGTTACACCACTTTGTTCATTTGTTGAAGGAAACTGAAATGGGTTTTGAATTCGATTGAATGTCGGCGTGTAATTCTGTCCATTTGGAGGAATAACCTGGTTTCCATTTTGAGCGAAATAAGTGTTATAATCTGTTTGATAATCCCGTTGAAAAGATGTATGAGGGAAATTTTGATGACTACGATAATTGTTTTGAGCTTCAAAATGTAAAAGCGTGTGGTGGTTTTGACCACATTTTTGGCAGAAATTAGCACTCTTACAGTTTGACTTATGGTGGTCGTATCCTAAACAGTTTGAGCAAATAAAATGAGTTTTAACGACTTCAATCCTGGCTTTCACATCCATTTTTAAGAATTTTTGGCACTGTCGTATTCCGTGCGAAGCTTTGCACAAACGACAAAGAAATTTTTTCGTCTCATACGGAGTTTTTAAATTGTAGTTAATATTTGTAATTGTTTTATGCGAGTTTGTATTGAATGGGATAGTTGTGCTCTGATTTGACTCCATGATATTTTCCAATGAACTGAATCTTCCTTCAATAAAATTTGCAAATGATTTCCAATCGGGAAGAAGTTTTGAGTTACCAAGTTTTTCTTCCCAATCCTTTTGTGTTTGAAATGGAAGTTTTTGATAAATTACATAAATAAGAATAACATCCCACGTTTCAATAGCAATTCCCATATTGGAAAGTGCAAGAATACAGTTTACACTTGTATCGTGCAAAGATTTCAAAGCATCTGCTGATTCATGAGTAAGTTTTTCTTGCTCCATTAGGACCCTTAGTTGTTTGTTTACCAATTTACGTTTATTTTGATAACGGTCATTTAATATTTCCCATGCCGCAGCATAATTTTTTCCATCAGCTTCGACTGATAAATGCTGAATCAATAACGCGGCATCATCTGTTACATGAGTTTTTAAAAATTGAAGTTTCTGTGTGTCAGATAAATCACCATTCTGATCAACCATGCTTTCGAACAAATTATGAAATTCTGACCATTCATTTAATGACCCAGAAAATTTTTTAATTTGAATTGGTGGTAAGCGAATGTCACACACTGAAGTTCTTGCGGGGTTTGTCTGCAAATTGTCTAAACTTCCATTGTTTTCTCTTCCAACTTTGTCCAGAATATCGTTCAAAAATCCCGTGAATGAAAAATAGACACGTTTAATTTTTGCAAAAGTTTCTGCTTCAAAGTATGCATCTTTAGAAGGATCAGTTGAGCTGTTTACGATTGACTCGTGATCTTTTCTTGCGCGTTTGAAGCATTCTTCAATATCTGCTAGACATGCTTTTACGTAACCTGTTGATTTTTGGGCCTCATTTTCTTTTTTAATTCTTGAAAATCAGATTCAATTT